>JAHZNE010000504.1:0-87585 GCA_027744055.1 Callyntrura sp. NNG-2020
TAATATTCTAACTAAAACCCACTCTAACCAAAATATTCTAGCCTGGATCAGAGAGCCCTAAAAAACATGTCAGCCAACATTATATGTGAATCCCACTGCGTATCAACGATCAGCTCACATGAATGTTTTATTCGATATACATACCTAACTGTCAGTAGCTTTAGCAGAACTCTGTTCATAACTACATTTTTCTGACAGAACAGAGCTCCACAATGCACTTGCAGTCTCGTACCCGCTACCCGACTTAAACACGGTTGCCCTCGATATATGCCCCCAGTACCCCGCTGTTCCACATAGGCTGGCACATGACACATATGAGATCTCTCCCCCCATGAGGTAATGTAAAGTTTACACCAATGATGCTACCAAATGTGGGAGCAAGTGCAAAGTGCAAGTAAAGCTAACTGCTCGTGAGTTGAATTTGAAAGCTGGTAACACAGCTGAACGCAGCTAATTGTTGAATGTCAAACGCAAAATTTTATTTGTAGCATTGCCGCCACATCCATCCATATTACGAGGAAAGAATTATAACGTTTAAGTATTAAGTGCACAATGTTTATGTTCACAGTACATTTTTCACAACAGTGTTGTTTTCAAGTACGATTATAAAAAATGGCTATTACGTTGACATTCCGTGAACATCTTTTTACAAAATAAGTAAAAGTAATGTTATTAGCACGACTGACTGATAGTATAATTTTACACGCTATTTCAATGTATATCATATTATGGTTCTTACCGTACCATCTAATTCTTCGTTACAAGGAAAGATCCCTCCTTTTGGAAATAATATTGAATGAAGAATGAACTTGCACTGAAGAAACAAACTACAGAAAAAAATGTCCATTTTAATCAATTTGAAATATAAACTTTTTGAATACAAGATATTTGAATATATTAAAATTGTGCAAAATTCACTCACTCGTTGGTCGTTCTTTGCCTTCCTTGACTCAGGAGTAGGTAAATATTCTCTCTGCTCCCAAAAATATGACATGTCATTCACACAAGCTTCAGACTATGTATGTAACTGCAAAAGTGAAACTTTTTTCTTTGAGAAAGTCAAATAATAACAATTTAAAATTTTTTACACTTGCAGTCATTGTCATCCACCTCCAAGTATAGAAGTTTATTATGACACAAATATGCATATTTTTTCTCAAAGACAAAATTGCGCCCCATTTATTAAAATCATCCTTAAAGAAATTCGCTTTTGAATAGGTCCACCGCGAGTATTATTTTGTATAACTTTGCTTTTCTATTTTTAGGTTTTCATCTGCTTTCCTTTGAAAATGCATTTGTAAAAACAGTCTCACTTTTCATTATTACCATCCATTTTTTCATACAACCGTAATTGCTGTCGAAATTTCAAGCTAACCTCGTCTGCCGATGTAAACTTTCATATATTAAAGGCAGTAGTAGGGAAAACGCAGGATATTAATAATAAACTTTTCATAATCACCATTTCATTTTCGCGTCTACTCACTGCAAGAAAGTTACTTTGTAGTTATTTCTCCACTTTTATAATTCAAAATAATAATAATAACATTATCAGCTCAGACCAGCTACCCAAAATAAGCCTGTAATTATAAATTTGTTACTTTTACTATTCGTTTTGCAACAAAGTTTTACACCTTCATTATACCTACCTAGCTGTACTTGTAATTTCATCGGTGCACCTGCACGAATAATCCTTTCTCGCCGATTTGTACGCAAAAATACACTCACCAAAGCAAAACCATGTCTATTCTTTTTACCAAGTGCCAACCCGAAAATGCATTATTTAAAAATATACTCGTAGCACCTCCTGCTTTTGTACACAATAGAACAAGAAAATGAAATTATTTCAAACTTTTGCACAGGTGCTGTTTCAAGTTGTTGTGTTGTACAAATTGAAATTGTTTTCAGTAGCAGACTTGAAAATTGTACCTTGTTTTCCCCTTTAGGCAAACAATTTAAGTACAACGCGCGAACATTCATTTAATTGCGCCAGATGAGAGTCCTGTCAAAATAATGATTAGGTTTTACGGTTCCACCATCTCAAAACTTTTATCTTTTCTCATTATCTTGTTATCAGAAAAAATCTTATTTTAAATGCACACATCTGCCTGGGTGTAAAAGGAAAATAACCAATATTATGTTACCTTTGTATTTGCATCCTTTACAAATCCCTTCTTAATTTATCGCCGTCATCACTTTATCATTGCTTTTGCTCAATTGCGCAAATAAATCAAACTGAAAAGTGGATCTTATTGTGTCTCCGTCTATCTCATCAATATTTATTATTTATAAATAAGATACATTGTACAAAATGGCCATTTGTCGAAAAATTGTAGTTGTACAAATAATGCCTTCTTTCTTATTTTTCTCTCGGGGACTTGAAGAGTAGGTTAAATTTCGTGGCTGAAATACATACATACGGTTAAAACATATATAATATATATCTGACTATAAAAACATTTTGCTTCGTCATAAGAAAATCTACAGATGCACTCATAGTGTACACATATGTGCCATTATTTCTGAATTAATAGAACTTCAAGTTGAAGCAAACTTTTTTTTCTATCGTGACGTATTTATGCATCTTGCGAATTTTCCTTTGTTGTGAGCAAAAGAGATTGTGTTCTTGTTGTCTAAAGAAAGATGAATGAGTGGCCGAGAGAATGGTGACGACAACAACACGGATGATAGTGACGGTAGTGGTAGGGGAAAAGCACATTTAAAAAGGTTCTAAGTTGTAAACGTGGACGAAAATAGCTTTTGATTTGATTCTCGTCATTATTATCTTTCCTGCATTACCATTATCACTGCTCCTCTTCTACATTACTATTTTTTCATCGATGGCAATAAACTTAATGTTTCGTTATCATAAACATAGAAAAGTATGCAATAAAATGCATATTGGAATATACATGTGTAAAAACAACCAAGTTTAATCTAAATCCTGTATCTTAAATGTATAAAATGCATATACAACACGAGTGTAGGATATTATAACCACGCAGTTATTGTTAAAATGCAATGTTACTTTATTGCTGGCATATACACATTTTATTGACATTTTACATTCCCTTCAAGCAAAACCTTTCTCTACTACTCGCACTTCCACAAGCCGGTTCACAATGATGAAAGACGACAGATAGAAAATTCAATGACCATGTTCTTGTCAAATGGTGCCGGTACTTACTCATTTTCGTTGTTTTGTGCGCCAGGTAATTTTAGATGTTGTGGTAATGGCTCCCCATGATGATGACGATTTAAAGAATTGAAGACGAGACATTAGCGTCAGTACTTTGCACCGCATAACTTCGTTGTATCTCTGTACTATTTTTATGCAGGCGCGCGTGTGCAAAAATAAATACGTATATGCATATATACATACATACATATATACATACTTGCAACCCAACGCCAAAGAACATTGGTGGTGAAAACGATAAGAGGTAAAAATGGCAGTATAATGCAATCATTTAAAAGCAAGTCTAAATATTAGGAGAGAGATATCTCTACATGATCAAGTAATTCATTCGCTTTTTTCTCTCCCTCTCTTCTTCTGAAACTGCCATTGATAATAATGATGGAATTGTTGTAGTGATGCAGATTTAATAATAGCTCCTGCCTTAAATCGTACACATTCGATTGTTAGCCCGAAAAAAGTTTCGTGGGATTGTTAGTCAGTCACAAGCAGGACTTGAGGGAGTGAAGGTACGCCAACAACACTTTTTAAGGCTCTCTCTCTCTCTTCAGTCAGGAAAAGTTTGCATTTTGGTCTTATTTCCTGAAAAGGTGGTACACACACACTACCTAATATTTCCGCTCCCTGCTTCCTGTAATCCGAAACATACCTGAGCACGTAATGATAATGCACACCACAAGAGATTCATTTAGTGCATCATCATAAACAACGAAATTTGTTGGCAATAAAAAAGGGTTTGTGTGCTACTGTGAATGATTACCCAAGTAGCTATTACTGTTGCTTCGGCTATTTTCGCCTCATAACAGCTGCAATTTGCAATCCGTACCGGATTCATCATCAAGGAACATTAAATTTTTAATACGTTTCTAACTTATAGTTTTCGTACTACGTAACAACACGATTTAATCTTCCTCCTTCCCTCTGTTTCGTCATCATCATTCGCAGCATTGCCAAGACGTGCGTAAAAGCATTCTAATTTACCCGTTATTTTTCATCCTCCGCACGTATCCGACAAACACTTTTTAATACTGGTAACTTGTTACACAAGAAATACTCAAACTGTTTTCATTCTGCCAAAGTACTGATACAAGATCACATGCATTTTTTAAAAAATGTGAGGTAGTGAGTGCTATTTTGTCTTTACAACTCATTTTATAAAAATTGAGGAATTTAACAAGGTGTTATTTTCAAATATATACGTGAGTTTGATTGTTTTCATTCAACTTTAAGCAGTGTTGTTTTTCCTGAAAATGTGCAAAGGGTTTTAACATTCTTTATGCATGTTGTATCTTAAAAGTGTAAACAGCACAGGGACAATTAAATTTGGTAGTGGGAGCAGTTACGCTCCAACAAGTGTTTATAACAACTTGTCAAAAATTTTAATACAAATTGTCGAAGCGACTTGATCAAATTGTCAAAATGTCACCCGTGTCAGTGATAAAAGGATCAAATGTAAGAGGAAGTATAATTTGCTTCCTGTTGTGTTCAACTTTCGGTCTGAATTTCAACCATGCAGATGCCAAACCAGCTAACGGTAAGTACATCCACACATACACACATGAAGCTATGCTTTGTTTAATAACTCCGACCGTAAAAATTAATGCATATCGAAAGATATGATTGAACGGACACAGCATTCAAATTTCAAACATAAACTCATTTACGTTGCAGTTGTCCAATCCTCTCCTGTGTCGTCGTCGATGCAGTCCTCACAACCTGTTTACACGGCCAATTCACAAGCGACTTCCGGAAGAAAGGTACTGACAACGTGGAATGAAGACGGCAGTTGGCAGGCCTCTGCACGACTTCCCACCGCAGCTCAAACCGGAGGAAATGACCGCAGCAGGTATAAAATACGTCGGGACGGTAGTTTATCAGTAGCATTACAAATACCAAAATCGCATACATTCGCAATGAGAAACAATGATAATTATCACCAGAGAGGTTCATTAGATGGCATACCATACGATTCTCAACAAGCCTCTTGGGCAAAGGGAGACAATAGCAACGTAGATCAATCAGAAAGTAGATTAAGTGGTAGAGGTAATGATCGAGTGTATTCACCCGCTGAGCTGCGATCATTTTCGGTAGTTATTTCAGACGTGGACGTCACCGGTAATTATAATAATTTAAAAGGTTCAAACAACATAAATCATGAAGATGCATACTCAAAGGCAGGCATTGCCAGCTATAATCTCAAATCAAATAGCATTCATCGCATGAACGCCTCTTGGAAACTAAAACCTGGTCACGGTAGCCCGACCTCGTCAGACGTGTTAGAATTTTTATCTCAATTCGCAAACGAGGGTACTCGAATCACGCGGGCAGACCACAAATCAGGAACGCAGCAAAAACGACCCCTACGAAAAATTCTCGGGCAGGTGTTGGGAGATATTAATAGTAACGAAAGTAGTAGAAACCCCAATGACACCGATGATGAAAGCAAACAACCATTTTTGACTTGGCAAGAGTCCTCACGTAACATACCTTTATCAAACATTACTGCCCACACAGTCACTGTTCCGGCTTTGGGGACCCCAGTTGCACAAGAGGATACAGTTTTACCCATTCCTCCCCCTCCTCCTAACCATGCCACAGAAGTCAATAACATTGGTAGTCCTACTGACATAGAAAATGACACTAATACCAACAGTGGTAGCATAATGAATAATGAGTCAAAAGTCGTGTTGCACGAATTAATTTCAACTTTAGAAGAGCTCAACGATAATGCTGAAAAGGAAACGACAGAAAACAAATCATTTTCAACACCAGCAGACAGCAGTGGCATTGACAAAAAGTCAAGAGTAACGCAAACAAGAAAAAGTACAGAAGGGGCTCAAGAAACAGTAATTCATGAAGAGGAGGACCGTGATTTTGATGCACTTGGTGGTAGTAATTCTGAACCTTATAGTCATTCTGAGGAGACAGAACTAGTCCAACAAGTTAACGCTATGAACACTACCAGCAGCAGCACCACCAATGCAAAATCAGAAAAGCAACAACAACAGCAGGTGCAAATGGACGGGGAAATGACAGAATCCTCCTTAATGCCAGTGAATAATGGAAGACAAAAAGAAGGTGATGTATTTGTTCAGCGTGACACGGCAGAATTTCTCGTTAACTCAAAATCAAATTCAAATAGTAATAATAATGTAGCAGGAGTAACAACAAGGGAAGATGGTGGTAACTCTTTCACGGCTGCTGCTGCTGCAGTTACTTTTGCTGAGCATCATCATCGTGATGATAGCGATGATGTAGCATTAGAGGGGATGACGAAGAAGAGAAGTGCTAAATCAGCATTTTTCGATTCAAAAAAGTCAACAAATAGTAATGGCGATAATAATAATAATACGGCAAGCACGAGTGCTACTTCTTTAGAGGACGAAGAAGAGTTAACAGACAATGCTAATTCGAGGCAGAGAATGAAAATTACAGATCCTCAACAAACAGCGTCGGATTTGAAAAAGCTCATGTCCTTAATACTCAAGTCTGACGGGAATAGAAATGCTGGGGTGGCTGCTGATGGTGATGTTGGGGGAGATGGGAAAAGTGGGACACAAGTTGTGAACATTCTTATCACACCAAATCAAGAAGACGCTGGCGATCAGCCTCAACAGAAAAACAGTCCTCAAAAGATCCTTTTTCTGAAAACTCCTCAAGTCAAGCAAATGCTTGACATTGCTCTTGCGGATCCGGCGTTGAGCACAGCGGCTGAAAAGATTGCTGCTGCACTTGAATCGAATCCATTTCCGAATCCGATTCCCACCAATATTGATCATACCTACAGTAAACTACCGAGCTATATTGTGAGACCAAATTACAATGACCACGAGAACGATGCCAAGCTTGAGAACGTTATGCAAGAAATTGATAACATTAATAACAATGGGGTGGGAGGACAACAAGATGGGGATAAGCAGGTGATTTCCACCCCAGACGGGTTTCCCTTGTCAGGAAATGGATTTCTTGACATGCACCATCCCAATTTACAGTTTCATCAGGCTCTTCATCACATGGTTGTGAACGGGACGACTCCGACAAGCATAAATGCCACCACGAAAACCAACATAATCAACATTTTTGTAATAAATTTCAAAGAAAATAGTAAACAACTCGCGACAGGTGGAAGCCAACAGCCTGCTTTAAACCAAAGTCCATTTAGAATTAACATAAAACCTTCACCGAGACCACAATACCATAAACCAACACTGCCTCTTCCATTCAGTAAACCTCATCTGATTGAATCTCTCAGACCAGCAACGCATCAAAATCCCCTGGCAGCTTTGTCAGATCCTTCACTGCTTTTTAACAATAAAATGGGCATTGCAGCTGGCGGAAGCACTGAAGATGACGAGAATGAAGGTGGTGGTGGTGGTGGTGGGTTGTCATCCGAGAAAAAATACGAGTCAAACCATTTCGTCACGAATCACTATGGCTTGTCGAATTCTGACAAGATCAACATTTTTGATCTCCTACCTGGTGATTTAGGTACCGTTACCGCGGTGCAGTATGCCCCTGGTGTTACTGCTTCTGATAGCAATTCCGAGGACGAGACAGCCGAGTCAATTGAAAATCATAACAAATACAATCAAAACCAAACCATATCACAGTTCCTGATGACTGACATCTTAAAAGCAAATCAACAATCAGCTAGCAATAATAACAACAATGGCACGTCAAGCAGCATGTCGTCCTCGTATGGCGATTACTTTGCAGATTTTCTTCCTGATAGAAGCCGAGATCCCCCAGGGAGTGAAAATTTAAAACCACAGGAAATTGAAAGTATCAATGAGCATAACATTTTATCAATATTAACCTCATCGAAAAAGCCATTACTAACACCAGCACCGTTTTCTACCTCACCGGGATCAAGTTCGAGTCCTACAGTGGAAGCTGTTTTGCCTCCAGCATTAGCGCATTTAGAATGGATTTTCAAAAATCAACCCCCACCGAAACCACAAATTTCTCATCAGACTTACAACGCCACCACAATAATCAAGCGAAGAGGACAAACAAGCAGTGGCAACGCAGAAAACACTGAAATCGACGCTGCCAGCAATTCAATGATGGAACCTGATGAAACGAATAATCCTCCTTTTACAGCGTACCAAGCTGGCTCTACTCAAGATCTCATAGACTATTTACTAAAGCTTCAAAATGTATCGCATGTTCCTTTAGATTCAAACGAGATTTTAGAGAATGCAACAGCAATGACGAATAGCAGTAACTTCACACCGCAAGGCATGATGGGAAATCTAACCGAACAAGACAATTTAAACATTGGTCAACTAAACGATTATCATCATCATCATCATCATACTTTTAACAATGACACTGTGATTAAGGATACTGTCACAACATTGCTGTCATCAGAAGAGAGTGAGAAAGGGCCTATTGTTGAATACACAACAAAGTCCCCAGCATTTTGGAAGTTCGGAAATAAACTGCCAATAGGAGCTTTCGCTGTTGCGGCTGCAGCGACAAGTACCGAGGAAGCGCTTAATAATCGATTAAGAAAATTGCTGACAGCTTTTGGTTACAGTGCATTGCCCACTCTGGCTGCAGGGGCAGCAGCAACTTGGCCCTATTGGGTACCCTTGGTAGCCACGGGTCGACGAAGGAGACGCCGACGCAGCGCAGTCGCTTCTCTGGGTAATGATGATGGGAATGACGGAGGGGAATCTGAGGAAATTATTAAAAGAAGAGGCCATCAGTTTCTAAACGATTTGATGATACATTCAGCTCATCAGAGAGAGGAAAATGGGACAGCATCTGCACCACCACCATCAGTTCTAGCTCCATCTGACCGACAGCTATTGTCAAAGTCGACAAAAAACAGCAGAACAGAAGGGACAAGCGAGGAACAAAAGTGGATCAAAGTTGATGTAATTACTGCAACAGCCCATCCTTCCTCGTCATCATCTCCATCAGCACCGTCATTGCCTACTTTACCGAGTTTTTGGGAGATGAATGGTCACAGTCATGATGACAAGAATGGGACAAGTTTTCACAGTCCGACTCCTAATGATAGACTGCACACTAATACCTATAATAATAGTGATAATAATAGCAACGCCAAGAAACATGATCACGAAAGTAATGGGAATGATGATGATGTTGGTTTGGTTAACAATAAAGATGACTTGCCCGCTAAGCAAAACCAGGATAATCACCACGAGAAAGAGGATAGAGTTGGTCTGAGTGCAGAGCAGCAACTGGATGTACCGTTGTTGAAAAATTTCCTAAAAAATGTACTTTACAATGAGCTCAGCCTCGCTAGCATGAATAACGCTCCATCTCCGCTTCTTTTGGCGTCTTCGCCATCATCTCCACCGTTTAAACTATCTACCAATAATTCATTACATTTTCGTCGTCCTCTCCCTCCTGCTGCACTGTCATTCCTCTCGGCGTCACCACCATCATTTTCATCATTATCATCGTCAGCACAGTTTGTACCATCGACGCCTTCACCACCACCAAGGGAGCCTCTCGTCCTAAGTCAAATCCCTACTTTTACCCCCACTTCAAGTAAAATAATAACCAAAAATGGTCAACAACAGCTGCCTCAGCACCCTTTAAAAAATAAGAAACCCCAACAGCAATTGGGTGGCAATAATAAAAATATCCCTCTTCTGCTGAATACCCCATTCTCCCGTCCGTTATCGACGCCATTACTCTCACCGTCATTGTTACCTTTTCCCGAGTACCAGAACAAAGGGGAGGACGACAGCGCCGAAGAGCAGACTATTGCCAGTAGCGATAAAAAAGTCGTTTCAATCTCCACGTTCTCAACACCTTCACCCAGCTCGGTGTATATTCACAACCGAGGGGATGGCATCACTAGTACCACTGTAACTTCAAAAGTACCAGCTTCATTAGCTCATTATTGGCAAAACAATAATAACGGCAACAAAAATCGTCCATGGGGTTCCACATTTAGTAGTGAACTTATAGTAACAACACCAACACCAGATAAAATCAGTAGCTCATTATCATCGAACACAATAGCTTTTGCAAATACGGCTGCTTTTCACGGACACCATAATGACATGACTCATAATCATCATCATTTACATTCTTTGCTTTCCGCAGGGCATCCATTTACAAATGCTAACAGCCATCATCACAGTACTGATAGTAGCAATGTGGATTATTTCGTTAATAACTTTCATGAGACAGGCAAAAAGCAGCAAAAAATTAAGCTGGCAAACTCTATTAAAGCTTCAGAGAGATCCTACGCTTCTGCCGCCTTGCTCCCTCTCTGGTTTCCCATATTGTTTGGCCAACATAGCCATGTTTCTCCTAAACTGAGACAAGCACTGATGACAAAGACCCCTGCTCGCTAAGAATAATGCTGGCCTACCTAAAATAGATTAGCAACTTGCAAAAGATAATTTGCTCTCGGAAAGTGGGCCCCCTTTTCTCTACGACCGATGAAAAGATGATCAGTCAAAAATTGCAATTAGCAACATTCTACCTCCCCACTCTCGCTAATCCCCACATATTAACACACACTGGTTTCAACAAAACGATGGCCCCAGAGGAGCCCAGTCTGCATTTTGTTTTTCTCTATTTATCATCTACATATATGGTCTGTACAAATTACTCTAAACAGTAATAATATATACAAAACAGAAGAATCGTTCTGCCCTCGCATCAATAAGTAAAATTGTGAATCGATCTCTTTTATACATAGGTAACCACAACGGGGATTTGAGGTCGGGCTGAATTGGTTTTATGGGAATGTGGGCACGGGTCTTTAGAATAAAGATTTAAAAAAGGATACCTACCTAGATATAAATATATTAAACTCAATCAAATCATTGTGACATATATAATTGCTTATATGTGTGTATGTAGCAGGGTGTATAAAATAAGTGGAATTTAAAAAATGGTCGACAAGAAAATAAATCGTACACATTAGCATAGTGTCATACAAAAGTAATTTATACATTATCTAAAATAACCAGGAGGATCTTTATTACTTTGTTAAGTCTATTAATGATTTGTATCAGTATGCAGGCATAAGGGTATATATAGACATTTTATTATAAAGTTTTTTTCCTGTTTCTTTGTTGGTGGTATATGGTTCGGTTCGGTTGAATGGTGTAAAGCTACGGTTGCTGATAATTTCAGTTTTTAACAAGGAAAGTAATTCTACAGGTTATTATTATTAAATGACAAGGATGACGAGAAGCGTGACGGTTCTTGTATACATATCCATCCATTAATGTCAGAATAACGCAAATAAAAAAGCTATAGACAGTCACTCAAGCCTCTAGCATATAGCATGCATTCTATTTTTTTAAAAAGATTTGCATGCGCATCTTATTCTTTTGTAAAAACTCTATTCAAATCTTCCGAGTCATAAACAGATCTCACGTATTCATTCCCCTTTCATTCAAAATCATTTTTGCATGACAAGAACATAATTAGTGTACTGTACTGTACGCATCTTTCTCTCTGTCTCTATACTCGCTATCTACGTGCTACCTAACCTATTATAAAAATATCTTTCCCTTTTCCTATTTCTCCAAATGTAATCTCAAATTTCATTTTGCTAGTTTCAAACTTACACTGATAGAAGAATGAATTGAAAATACCTAATTATTTTTGACTTGTTCACAGTACTACAACAAAGACAGACATGACAAATAATGGACAACGGACCATTGACATTGACAGCAATCAGCAGCAGCAACAACAAAAACAGCCGCAGCAACGCGATCTTACACAGCAGCAACACCAGGGGCATAGTACGACAATGGCTAGTGTTGGCACCAACAACACAAACTTCCCTCCGGTGCGGGCGCAGCGCCGACTTCACAAGTGGAGTAATGACAAAACGGATGAGCTTAACGCTGCCGTAGAAGATGACGACGAAGATGATAATAATATGAGTGAGAATGATGAGAATGGACCGTTGGTGCAGTCCTTGTCAGCAATGGCGTCTCATTTAATGAACACCAAAGATGATGACAAAGATACATTAGAAAATTCTTCCGAGAAGGATGTCTACATTACAGAAAAGGGTCATGGTGTGACCGTTCCAATTGATGAGTCAGACGCAGACAGTGACACAGAAGAAACTGCTAGCGAAGAGGATTCCACGGATCATGCTGACGTAAGTTCTCACAGTGAAAGAAAACGGGGAAGTGGGGGAGATATGAATGATGTAGGAGGAGGGGAAGAGGACGATGATCAAGAGGATGACAAAATTTCACCCAAGTTGAAGTCTGACCACTTTTCGACAACACCAAAGGGTTTAACGACTTGGAGTGCAGTAAATGGACCTTCACAAACTCCCATGTATAGCTCGAAGGTGACGGTACAGAAAACTCGTCCATTAGAGTACACCATTTCTAGTGTGCTCAGTTTCAGTACAGAAAAGCCTCAAACAACTCAAGAGATGATGGTCATCAAAGAGAGAGTGACTACCACCGAGCCAACCAACAGAATTACGGCAAAGGTTAATTTAATGTCGCCATCTAGCTCGTCATCCTCTTCCAACAACAAAAATAAACGAGTAAGACCCTACAAAAATAACAACAAGAAAGTGTTGCCGTCTAAGTTTGTAAAACCTCCACTTGAAGAGGTAACTGCTGAAGTAGCGTCCATTGATGACACTCATGTGGTGTACAAAACTAAAGTTACAACGGAAGCGCCCGAAATGAAGTCCACTGGTGTAACCGACTATTATGACAGGTTTACTACCAAGAGACCACTATGGCCTTACCAAATGACAACTCGCAGAGTTCCTACTAAACGACCATCCCCATTTTCCCGAGTGACCCCAAAACCCAAGAACCCTTACAACAATAAAAAGCCACAAAGCTCTTCCATGTACTCAATGACCTCTCCAACTACGACAACTCCAGCAACGACAACAACCTACTTGAGAAATCCACAAACCTCCATAATTTCACCCCTCTCAGGACTTACACTTTCACTTACTGATATACCCTTTATGGACTTTGTGCGCAGTCAAATTATTCCTCGTATCGGGCTAACATTAATTAGTTTCATGGCATCAACTCCCCTCTTTTTGTCGCTTTTGGGGGCTGCCGGTTTGCGACGGAGGAAAAGGTCCATAAACACCTCCACTGACTTTTCCTCATTTAATGGCAAGGCATTGTTTGAGGCAACCCCTCGAAGAACAGCATTTCCTCAAAACGAACAATTTGATTTTTCAACCATACAGAAAAAGTTAGAGGATGCCTTGATGAAACAACCAATTCGGCGACGAGTTGGTGTTGGTGGTGCTTCTCCAACGACAAGCAGTTTCGATTTGATTACCGAAGCATTTAGACAGCTGGCTAGATGGTGGGCTACTAAAAGTGCTCCACCAAAATCTAGGACAGCCAACAATAGCGATCAAGGTAAACACAAGAAAGATATTTAGGTAGTTGGCACACATTTTTAAAAAAGCACAATAAAATGTTCCTAACACATAAAATGTAATTACAATCGTCTTTCTATAAAAACACATAATCATCCATAGACGATACACGTTGTCGCGCGTGCCTTTTAAAAAGTAATTGGTTTACAGCAGCAATTCATTAAACTTCAGGTTTAAAGAGCTATTAATGGTACTCCCTTAAGAAAATAAATATAGTAAAAGTAAACCAGTGAAACATTGTCAAATGAAACCGCAGACGTAAAGGCTCAATTTAATTTTCAACAAATAACCATACTTCCTTTTTCAAAAAAGTGTTGGTAGATGTAGCTAGAAACATGCTAAACAATACTCACAAGCTCACAGCACGCATGCATTTTAACTACCGATTCGGCATTCTTCCATTTCATAATGTGTATTCGCTTAAGCAGTTAACGACAATGCCAGCTGTAAATGTCTGATTCATTTTTTATGTTACTGTCACCAACATACAGACAGCATCGTCCATCCTCAATCGATTGCTTGAAATTAGACGAGAGAGACGAATTTCTGTATAAATTTTCTTTGACAAATAATATAATTCCTTCTCTACATATATAGCTTCTTCAGAGCTCAGTATAGTAAACCTATAGCCAGTTTATCATATATTTGATATGCTATAAAAATGTTAACCATTTGTTACACTTATGTTTTAGCATCTGTTGAAACCCTACCTACTTTGCCAGTAACGATACACGCTGTTGTTTAAGGACGTGACACACACGTATTACACTATGCGCATTCGTGGTTGAACCGTTTGCATTTTCAACAGTTGTATAATCAATAATGAAAAGTTAACATAATAGAATAAAACGTATATGTTACCGTGCTTCAGTATTTGAATAGTGAATATTTTTAAAAAGAATTTCCTAATTTATCCTTATTTATTATTATTCTTAATGATCCTTCATGTTTTGCCATTTCAATGAAAAAATCTTACGACCAGTAAGAAGCTTAAAAATGTACTTCGAATTTATTGTTTTGATATAGACAATCAGTGAATTTTTATGTATTTACTTTACAACCACTCATTTAAATTAATCTGTTGTGTCAATCAGTGTTACATTACGTTACATTTTTGTATTCTTTTCTTTCTCAATAAAAAGCAAGTCCCGTTAAAAATGGATAGCCAACAGATAGCAACACACAAGATCTGAGAAAAAGTGATCGTAAATCTGGATCTGACACCAACAAGATAAAAGAAACCGTTAATTTCAAGTTACTACAAAAATACTATTTTGAAGATAAAGTTGGTCAAATCAAGAGGGGTCACGGGGAATTGTAAGTTATAATGAAAGGTTTATGTCGGGTTTAGCAAACCCTTTCATAAGAGTGCATTGATTTGTGTAAATGCAGTGTTGGATAAATTATTTTTTTAATTATAGTAAATAAATTATTTATAAATTAACGGTAAGTATAAATATTGCAGTTGCAAAAGGTATATTTATTTTAATTTACATTGTAATCTTTCTGATGCCATTTCTTTTGTAATAATAAGTTATATATTTAAAAACATATTTTTAGACTTATTTATGCATTCTGGATTAAAGTTATTCCCTTTTGTGAATAATAAAATACAATTTATTTTAAAAAAATACAATTTTGAAATCTATGTCATAACGTGTTGCATTTGATTTTTCCTTCGTTTCACAACAGAGGAATATTACCGATATTTGAAGAGATTTGCATGTACATCAATTCGTCAACTACGCAGTTCGCAACAACGGTACTTCGGGACATTAAACATGATTATTACATGACCAATGATACCAGGCATGCAGTCTAGGTTTTGCTGTTTTATATTCGTCTCTGTCTAGCTTAGAAGTATCAAGGTTAGGTCAGTGTCGTGCCGTATCTTTGACTTCCTTGCAATTCATCTCGGAAAACAAAGTAGAGGTAAACCTTGTGAGCATAACATGAGTTTGCTTTCACAACTCTATACATATAGGTATTTTTTTACACCAAATGAGCATGATTTGCGATTTTCCCCAGTGATGCACAATCTCACAAAGCTCTCACATTAACAGTTCTTGCATCCTATCATTTCTGCATATGTAACATATATCATATCATATCCATGTTTCATCCGATAAAACCATCCGCTAGAAAACGTCAACAGCGTTGGGCATCCCTAGCACAATCATAAACCACTGAGAAAAAAACTAAATTTAATTATGAACAGGAAATACGTGGGTTGAGAAATTATTTGAGACATGAAACATTATATCTAACAATATGTGTTTTTGCATTGTCCGCAACAGCAACAACACTGCCCCGACTGCGACTGTGGCTATAAATGCAATTTGTTGGCTGTGCTCATTCTCCACAATTCATTCTTTCTTTCTTCCCTTTTTTTTACACAATTTCATGTTTCAGCTGGTTGAGATTGCAGAGGTTTGTTGCTGACTTTTGAAGTTCATGGTATGAAAAGTGACTCACAAAATTTCGCATAATAAGAAACGTGTGGAGCAATGCCCTTATAGAAAAACAAACAGTTTTTAAAGATCATGATGATCATTATTGAAACTTGCATCCTCTCTTATTGTGATATGCAATGCCCCTATAATTTAAAAGCAGAACCCGTAGGCATCAACCTAGTATTTTTTATATAAAGTGGATTATTTTCCCGGTTCCTTATCCGCACAACCACTTTTCCTTTAAAAATAAAAAGTTAATGTATGTGATACCAGAAAAAAAGTAAGTAACCCGAGTACATAAATTCTTATGTTGATGAAGAAATTCGATAATAGTAGAGGTACGATAATACTAGTTATTCCCTCGCGTATTGTTGTAAAAATTACTGAAGTCTGCAAAAATGTGCAGCCGAAGTGGATGTATCTACAATGCACCATGTACGCCGTCACAACACAAGTTTTGAATCTCTGAAGATGTGTTTGATAGGTATAGGTACGTTACGTATGTACTGTTTACAAACCCAAGCAAATGTGCACCACCGCGACTGCAACTACGCTCGATTCTTTTTGCCTGGCAATCTGTAGAGGTGCTTGCTTTTGGTGCTCCTTGCCCTGCAATTAATTTTCGTGATGTTTGAACCCATCAGCTCTTTTTATTTGGCAAGAGTTCATTATACAACATTCATTCTCCCTCAAGCACTCTTCGATATGTATGGTGGGCAGGGGTTTTGGCAATTCATTTGAGATGTAGAGACAACGGCGAGCAATGGCCTGGATAACACCAACATCATTCTCAAGGAAGGTAAGTGTACACGGGGAGAAAATAAAAGCATGGTATTGGGACGAGTAATATGTTTACTAAAGATTGAAACTAATACGCTTATCATTTAAAAAGCAAGCAGGAAATCTTTGTTAAAAACAGTATATATTTTCACAAGCGTCTGTCTTGAAGTTAGTAACATCATATACCGTCATGGAACACACCTTCGTGTTATTAAAATGCACTTAAACAACAAAGCGACAGCAATTGTGAAATAATGATAACACGAAGCGTCGTACCATCTTTCATTGTTCGTTTGAAATATTCTGCAATAAAGGAATTGTGAGGTATTCTACTCTCGGATATCAGATTAACTTACACTAAAACCCGGAAAATGAGTATTTTTGTAGTCTTTGTGTTTATAATCGAGTTCTCCGAATTCCTAAATTCATTTTTGAAAGGCATTGTTGAATGCGGTGCTTATTCTACTTGTAGTCAACCACAATGATTGAAGATCGTGATGCGTCGCGTCGGCTTCCTTTTCTTTGATGCTTTGGTAAACGTAAAATGTCAAGTTCAAAAAATAGATTCTTTGTTCTTATTTTTCATGATTGACCAGTTCTGTGCCTTTTCACAATCGTACTTACATTGCTTGTCTCTCACGATATCAAGCATACACACACATAAGCGATTTAATTCTTGGTAATTCAATAATAATTTACTGTTATTGGTCTAAAGTTGAAATGTCGAAAGTGTCACGTTATGTTGTTATCAATCTCACAAAATAACGGGAAGTCACCTTACATCGTTACATTTTTCGAATTTTATTCGCTTGCTGGTTTGTAACGTGTTAAAAAGTCTTGCTATTGGTGACGTGCTACAGTGTTACGTTTAATTATTATTAAGCATGGATGGATAGAAGGATACTCCACAAAAGAAAAACAAGTAAACGCGGACACCAGCGCCTCACCGAATGTAGTTTTGGTGTGCTTCATGCGTCTCAAATTTTTAAAGACCCACTTCTCGACCGTCTTTCCTTGCTAATATCATTTATGTTGCCAAACTTCATTAGTGCAAAATTGCTTTTTTCATTATTTTGTCTATATACGCACTGTCATTATTGTACCGTCCCGTATTACAGAATTAGATACGAATATACAATTATGTATGTGTATTAGATACGTGGCTTTTAGGCTAATTGTATCAGCACTCTGCATCATATCACATTTTGTTGTGTGTGTGTGTGATACTTACAATGATGACATTGGTAGGAGAAAGATGATGAGACACATTTCTTGAAAAAATAACTGCATTTAATAACGCAACAAAGGATTATCCACAAATAAGTGCAATCATGGTCATATAACACTACACGAATTAGTAGTACACCACGTCACCTATAAAAAAATTCCCCTTCTTTTGCTATAGATGCCATCCTTCCTTTTCTACACACACGCATAAAATGATGAACTGTGTGAAAAAATTTCTTAACTTTTTTGTAGTAGAAAAAAAATCTGATTCACTTCAAAGAATTTTTTCGCTTCGGCTAGTGTGATGTTGTTGAGCTTTCCATGGCACATACATTTCTGTCCTCCTGTTCTCTCCTGCCGGTATAGTAGTCTACTTCAATATTAAACGTATTAACGTTAAGTCCTTCATATTTGTTCGTTCCTCTTCTAGTTAATAGTTCATTTCGTTGTTGAGCGATGATGATGATGGTGATACAATGAAATGAAACCACACATGGCTCCAACTTTATATATAAAAACCACACGAGTGCATTCATTCATGCCATGCGTCGAATATTTCCTTTTCTACTTAAAACTATGTGCTGTTTGCAAATAGATTGCTACTGCTGCGTTGTTGGCTTCCTTTTTCACTACAGTTCATTCCCTGATTACTATCGTCACAATCATGATCATCGTCATCATCATCATCATCATCATCATCAGTTGTGCGATTATCATCAAACTTGAGAACTGCATGATTTGTATAAGCACTGCGGGTAGCCAGGCATTTAGATATATAACAGTGCAATTACATCTCTTTTGCTACCAGTACCACCAACTTGTACATAAAACTTCCTTTTGCCATTTTGCTTCTTTTTTTAACAACCTGTTCTTGACTTTTTTCATTTGAAAAAAATGTGTGAAAAAAACTTTAGTCTCAATCTCTTTTTTAAAAAAGTATAATATAAAATGTGTGTAACTACATATATAGGTACTAGGTACAGGCCGCTTGTATCCGTCCATTGAATCATGCAATGCAACGCGTTGTTTAATAGAATCAAGAAAAAGAGTGAAGAAGAAGAAGAAGAAGAAGACGATGATGATGATGATGATGATAAACGTTGCGTTAAAGCAAAACACAATACAGGGAAAAAGTTTGTGTTGCATGACACAACAAACCGAACTAAACGAACCCCGAGAGAGATAAATTTTTGCACTAGTTGCTGTAGAAGGAGAAGAATATGGGAGGGTGGATTGTTATTATTGCTCTCCTCCACCTTTTGCATAAACTAGACTCTCCTCTTGCTGCTGATAAAGATAACAAACCAGCAAAAAAACTAAATAAGAGAGGGAAAATAATAATATTGTATTAGAAGAAGTGAAGTGAACACTGAACATGCTTGCATTTGTTGTGCTGGTCTTGTTATTATCCACGGTCCGTGTGATTCTCACTTAAGTTTACTATGTGCCCACCACCACCATCATCATTATCTTTTTTGATGTGTGTATATTGTGGAGGAGTTAGTCAAGCCATTATGTATTATATAGTCAATATAGTGGGGGGTTCGAATTGAATGGAAGGAAGGATGGTTGTTTGGGTGGTTTGGCTCGATCTTTACAAAAACTGAATTAGCATTAGTTGATGTAGTTGAGAAGACACATTGTTGCAGTTTTTCACGGGCTCCGAAACCATCGACAGATGAAAGGGCAGGAGCAGGCGAAATAGGCAATTGCGTGCGCAAACACAGATACTCAGTCTCATTAGGAATCCACGCTTTTCATGGATTAGTGTTGTTGGTGAAGACGCCGGTGATGGTTTTAAACAAAGGAAAAGTGCACTTGTTTTTGTGTCTGGTGACTTAAAAGTCTGAGAATTCCGATGGTTCGTTTGTTCCTGGTTGATTGGCTGCAAAATATTTTGTGTAAAATTATCGGATGAACCATTCATCTCGACACGGAAGTACAAATAAGTTAAATGCGAGCACAAGTGTAAAAATTGTTTTTTTTTGCAAGGTGCAGTTCTGTCACGTAGTAAACCGGGTGTGTGCCATAAAATTTTATTCGTGAAATGTGATAATACGAAACGTAAATTCACAAAATTTCAAGCTGAATATTAATTAAAGTACATGTTAAAATTTGTTTCCTGAAATTCCTGATTTCGATGAAGGTTAAACCAATATCAGTAAATAAGTCCTCCCATTTGTGTGCTGTGTGGTAATTGAGTAGATAACACATGGTCACATGCATTTCTTAATGAATAAGAATGAGGAGTGTTTTCGCAACAGTAGCACTGTCATTGCTGCTACTCCTTATCTTGGACGAGTCATTGCCACCACAGTTGGTAACATCAGCTAATGCATTTCCTGCTGCCGGTAAGAAAGACGACAATTTCTTTCTATCCCTAACAATAGGACATGGCTGATTTTTTAAACCGGTTAATTAAGTAACTAAACCTATGTTGTAGGTCGCGTTAACAGGATCACGAACAAACACATGTCAATTATTATTGTTTTATAAGTTAGTATAAAGTGGATAGGAAGAGATTTTTTTGTAGTTGGTGCAATAGGCGGACAGGCAATACATGTAGTTACAAATATTTATTTAAACAACTGCACGACGATATAACACATTTAGTAAAAAGGAAATGGTATAAAGAACAATAAATCAGCATAAATGCATATCCGATATTTTAAATGTTTACTCATGAATGCATGAAATGAACGTTGTTGCATAAACTTTACAGATACATAAAGCTCAGTCTCGTATTTCTTTTTTTCTATTATGTGAAATGTTTTTTTTTTTCTTAAATTTGACCGATAGTTACATCCACAACGCCAATGACTAGCAATGTAGCAAACGACCGTGGAAATGCATCAAACCTGAACAATAACCAGTCATTGGTATCTTCACCGGAGTCGGTATTAATAGCCGGTGAAGTAACGGAGTATCCTGTTTTTATCTCAGTGACCGAAGAAACGCAAAATGCACCTGAGACAGCGGAGTCGGAAGTGGTAACGGAGGCTTATATGATTGTAGAAGACCAGGAAATTGAGGAGGATGATTCTGATTCATCTACGTTGACCCCAGTGGTGAGATCAACTACTCCAATGCCATCCCCAAAGTCATCTCCGCAACAAGAGGAAGTGTTGCGTGAACTGAAAAAATTATGGGACCTCTCTGAAGGAATGAGTGACACTGAGAATGACGTGTTGAAAAGCTCATTGTCATCCATCGTGCACTTGGCGTACGCACGAGTTTACATTGAGCCAGATGAGACGCTAATGAAACTCAAGCATCTTTTGCAACAATTGCAAGCACGAATATTACTAGGAAAAGATTCACATGCTGATGGGGATGCTACATTTTCAACCAAAGAGGCAATAATACCTTCAACGACGACAGTTTTGCTCGCAGCACACACAGCCGCAGCGAATTATTCAACTACCACTGAGTCACCTACAAATGTCGTAATGACAGCAACAACATTCAATTCCGTTGCCTCTGAAATGCAGATTGAATCAAAAATGAGACAAAAAAGAAGTTATTATGAGGGCAACGATAATAACGTCGATGCCATTTTCTTTGCAAATGTAAATTCAGGAGAAAATTCTCTCTTGTCAGAAGAGCAAAATGATTACAAGAAAGTAGATAAATTGCAACCGCATATAAATGAGCAGCGGGACAACATTAAATTAAATTTAACTGTAGAAAAAGGCATTACAGATGGTATCACTACATCTAAATTAAACAGCACTGATAAATTAAGTGAACCTGCGGGAGATGAGGATCACATAGGGTTGTCAATCGAGACTGCGTCGTCAACTTCAGCAGTGTCAACGTCCACAATCTCTCCGTTGCTCCTTGCAGACCAAAAAGTTGTACGTATTAATGATCGAAAGAAACCCATGCCCTCGTTTTATTTGACACCTGAAAGAATTAAAGAACTAAAAAGTAGAGTGACATCCCCGTCAGCGACAACGCCGTCGACGACAATAAAAACATTAGAAGCAGAAATAAAAGCAAAAGAAATCACTTTGTCACCTGTCAGCATAATAATTGACGATGAGGTAGAAAATGAAGTGAATCTATTGCAACAACAACATCATGTGGAAAATTATGACATTCACATTTCATCACCAGATATAGCTGTTGTCCCACTAACGACGGCCCATCCTCCATACTCTTCCTCGCATAAAACCCCTTTGTTTGGGGAAAGCGCAATGACCATCAACCTGTCACCAGTGTCACCAACTGAAACTCCCTTTACGGCAGAAGACATTGCACTTGCCCTTTTTCAGTTATTGCGACCAGATACGTTTGAGGATGAGGAAGAAAGTGAGGATGAGCATGTCACATCGCAGCCTCATCCAACCCCATCAAGCATTTTGTACCAGGTTGGCTCTTTGAGCTCCGTACTAAATTTTACAATTAGCTCAACAAATGCTTCAGCATCAACAATGACAACAACAACAACAGCAGTGCCCAGCAAAATAACAACAAAAGTACCGTTACCGTCAACAATGGCACCTAGTAATACCGTGAGCACAACGCTCTCATTTTTGCAACTCAAGGAAAAGTACATGACAAAAAACAAAAATAATGCAAGCCTTCACGAACACCCTCCATCTGCTTTGTCAGATCTGGGTTTTACGTCAACAACCAGTCGTACAACGACTGCAGATACTACAAGTACTGAGCGTCAGATCATTTCGCAGAATAATGATGTCTACGACTCCACGGATGTTTTGGATATGACAATGGCAGCAGACCATTCTAAGCCATCAATCACCACAAGTATTGTACAAGGCACACAAGAAAGTATTCAACAAGTCGTAGGCGCCGTGACCAGACTTTCGATTGGTGCGAAAATGGTTCTATTGTTTTCCCTGTCAATATCTATACTCAGTATTGGTATTGGCATTTACGCTCTCGGGCCCCCTCTAGCTGGGGTTGGTGTATTGGGGATAATTATTCCAGTAGCCTTGTTATTACTATTTGAGACCGGTGGCTCGGGAGGTAAAAAATTGGTGACCAGACGTCAACAATTGATGAATAAATTACAGAGTGACGAATTCTCAAAGGTTTTGGACCTGATATTTGAAGCAGCGACAAAATACAGCTCCGGCTAGGTAATGTGGACGGACAAAGTGCAAGACTATTGCTTTTACCAAAACATACATATACTCCAATTTGATACAGATTCAATATATCTTTAATGCATTTTGTGAATAGCGGACGGCAATAGTAATTATAGTAATAAGGTAAGATAAATTTTCATGATGACTGTTTGCCGAGCATCCTTCATCCTTACGTATTTTTACAAACCTCAAGTGGCCAAAGTATAGGGTATTCACTCACACAATCATGCAATATACGGTTTAACGATAGCAAATAGTTGTGTAAAAAGTGGGCGTCAATTCCAACGGTCTTATGGTAATTTGCTATTTACTTTTTCGAGGCGTGGCTAGATAATTTTATTTATTTCCTATTGCGCCTGTTTACTATATATTGTAAGTTTAAAATATTGTCAGCTAAAGTTCTAAAGGGATAACAATATGAGGGGTAATGTACAAATGATTACCTAACTTAATTTTTACGTCTACTTATTGTGGATCGGTTACCTCTGTGTTTTCTCAAATTGCTTTTCTTATTCCAAAATGACAAATAACTAAGCACATATTTTTCAGTGGCTTCATTATTGGAATAACGAGACAGTTTGTGATAAACGACATACTAATTTTCTGTACATTTTGATAGTTTGTCAACTTTAATCGTTAATATTCAATGAAGTGTATGTAAATGTCAATAACTGTAATACTGATACAAGTGAATAAAGTAATTATGAAAGAATGAATGCTTACATCATATAACGAGTTCCCGGGTGGATCGTAGATTCTTTTTAAGTGCATCAAAATTTTCAAAGACACACTCGCACATTAATGCTTACTTAATTTGTTGAAAGATTAGTTCGTCTGGAACTACTTCCATTTGACGTTTTCTAAAGCGTTTGCAACAGACGCGCAGGGTCAGAAGGTACAATATTTCGATAGCAGCCAGTACAGAAAAACCTAGGGTAAGACCCAATAGTCCGCCAATGCTGGCTGTAAATACGAATAGCAAACATTAAAAAAACTTTCTTATAAATGATCATTGAAATGTGTTAAATATTGCCAAAATATGATGTCAATATTTGAAAAGTAGAAATTCGCGATTACCAACGAGGTCAACAATATGGTATAACTTCTGACGGACTTTTGGAACATGCATATCAGATCCCATGTAGATATGCAAAATAGACAGCTTGTGCCCTGACCTGTGACCATATACAAATATAGCAGAATGCATAATAATGATGTTGAATTTTATCATTAATATTTGCTTTGGAAGTCGAAATATGAATTACACATAGGGTAGTTATTACCAAGTTGGTGGTTGATTTGTTTCATTATTACCCCACAATTCGCCTGGCTCTAGAAGACTAGCTTCGGTAGATTCAACGTTGTAATTTAAATAATTACAGGCATAAATACACATGGCGCAGTCGATCTTATAATTTCCGGCCAAAGAAACTTCACAACATATGAAACAAAACGTTAGAAAGAAATGCATGTGTAGTTGGATCAAAGGCTTATTTCCCTCGAATTCATGAATGCACTATAAATGAGTAGAAGACTAGATTATGCGGGCACAAACCTTCAATATGTCTCATACAGTGAAAATCCGGGGACATAATTGATGGGTTGCACACTCTCCGCCCAAACCGCCCTGGGTTACAAATCATGGATTTTGCATTTTGGGATACGATGAAAAAAGATACTCATAAATGCGCTAAAAACAAATTAGCTTACGTCTTGCATAATGTAATGTACAGTTGCAACCGTCCTCAACATGCTGTTGATAACAGGTATTATAACAATTGCCTCTGGTATATGGCCTCTCAATGGTATAGGTGCCACTGGCACCAAGAATGCTACCTGCTTTTCCGAAAATGCATTTGCGTCGTTCCTGTGCACATAAATTAAGGGTATGAAACCGTCAACCAGCAGCATGTTCAATAGTAAAGATAAATAACTGTTTGTAATGTAGGCCTACAACGGTTCAAAAATTAAGCGTACGTACGTAATCGAAATCCAAAATGTTTTTGTCAGCAATCGTTGAATCAGGTGTGACTTGCATAAATACTTCACGTTCCAATCCAAATCCTTTTCCCATGCGCGATATTCTTGGCGCATCTACGGGCGTATGCAGCAATACACGAACTCCCATGGAATCTTGAGATTGACAGTATCCGTTTTCTATGTCAGGGTCAGCAAGAATGGATAAACCGTTTAAACTTCCAGCTCGTCTCTGCCTAAAAGGAAATTTGATGGAATCATCGCTTATCATAAATCCATTGTTGGTATAATCCCATTTCTGCCATTCCAGTATGTCTTCAAATGACCACCCTTGCTCCCGTTTTTCACGCACTTTAAGTTCATCCCTGGAAAAAAGTTAAATGGACAATCTTGCGTTTTGATTTAATACTTGACAATTAATAATATACATTATTTTTACTTTGTTCGATTCCGTACTTTTCAAAATCCATCAATTCGTTTGGAATTTTATTAAACACACAGCATTTTCCATAGTCAGTGATTATTGGTCGAAAAAAATCGGAACAATTTATCGGTCGATGATTCCAGGAGCAGGCCCGGAGAAGGTGTGAACAAGGTTGTGTATGCTTTGAACAAACAATATAAAACATGCATGAAAAATATCTTGAAAACAAAGCATTTTTATCCCAGAATAGTATTCGGTAGGTAGAATTAAAAGTATAGACACAGGTATGATGGCCAGATGGACTAGGTATTCATTTTACTCCAGATTTTCATTTCATTTAATTCTACAGACACGATATATTTGTTGTTACTTTGTTGCCATTCGTACATCATAAATAAACTGGACAAGGCCGTTCACAGTTCTTTGCGAAGGAGGCTTATTGATGTCATTCCAATTTGGAAATTCTACCGGCCTGACTAAATGCATCCGTCTGAGAAAACTTTGCCTAGATGTACATAAAGCATTGACGAGCCGTAATGTTTCCATTGCCTCTGTTTTTGTATCCTCATTTTCAAGTTTTCTGTTGAAGTAACGCAATACTGATAAAAAGTGACATAAGACGAGGTAGGGATAAAACGATGTATTTGCTTACTCCAGCAATTCATAAACCTTCTGTTTTGAAAACAGGCTTTTGTTGCATATTGTCACTGCGGGAAATGGCAATTGATAAGTTTCCTCTTCTGTGGGGTTAAATGTGACTATAACTGGACTCCGATGATATCGATTCCACACTTGTGCAATCATTACTCCGGACCCACATAGAGATGCAATGAAAGCAACTATCCAAAATATTCTGAACAAATTTTGATTAGGGGATGATTTGAATTCATGAGCAAACGTATATAACGTTGCACCCTAACACTTACCGTTCGAGAAAGCTGACTTTCCTTTTGGAAATGTACTTCAATCCATGAATAGACGAATAACCGAAAAAATCATGCAGCCAAGAGTCAGTTGGTGGCTCCCACCACAGCCATTTCCTAAAACTCGGATTGTTGAACATGACTATGACGCATAATCGTGAAATTCACGTTAAAGATCATTGGGTATGGGTACATAACACCTAAATCTTACATTTGCAATATTATGCCTATTCACCTTTCTTCAATGTCTTTGTCCGTCTGTCTATCTCTCGTAGTCGTAACACAAAATCAGAAAGGAACCTATAAAATTCTGTTTTCGCCAAACTTTGCCTATGCGTTATCTCCAACTATTACCAATAAGCAGAACTCATGATGTTGGTACCAGAGGGTAACGGTAGGGTAAATGCAAAACTTGGTCAATTTTAGATTTTGGGAGGGTTCTGTCAGGACCTTACATAAACGCTGTGGAGTTGCTCTAACGTAATTTCGTCATGTATTACAACTACAACAAACGTGCGCGTACGGATACTTCACGGTGCACCAAATTGACTATGAACTATCCTGTTCGTCTGCTGTTTTATTACATTATGAATAATCCAATCAGTTGATTACCGTATTGTATGGAAGGAAATTAAAGCTTATACGAGGCGTGGTTAAATAAATACAAATAGTAATATCATGAGATGAAGCAATTTCACTAATAAGCTTCATTTAAGTAGTCTGAGTCTCTAATAAAATTTTAAGGTATTATCAAAAATTACAATTGAACAACACCTATAATTATTAATACATAATGGACATGGCTGGAACTCAAGATTCACAAGGACATCTTTAATTAGAGAGTAGGAGGACATGAAGGCCAACGCCGAAAAGACGTTGCATACGGCTATTGCTCAGCTATTGCTGTTAGTTTCGGTTAACTTAGCGCAGCAACGGAAAGATGGCATGCCAGTGCAATGGCGTTGACTTCGTCCTTCGTCTTTTGTCTGGTTATTTTGCTGAAATCTCTAGATTTGATAGATGTTCAAATGCAAACGCACCGACCAAATTATGCGATTATGATTTTTGCTATCACAACCATAGATCACAACTATCACAATATTATGTTAAACTATTGAATTAAAATTAGGCTACTTTTGTTTTTACATTTTCGTTGTTTTGTCCAAGCACCATGCGTCGTTATGGCAACTTGAAAAATAATCTATGAAAACGAATTGTACAAAATGTGGTATAGCATTGCTTTTGAAATTGAAAAGGAGGATGAAACCCGATCCGACCACGACCAATGACCAAACATCAGTCAAAACGTCGTACAAAACCACGATTTAAAACATCGTTAAAATTATTGACGTCAATTTTACGGTCCGTTGGTTGGAACGGCAATGTTAAAGCCAATTCGGGATGTCGAGTTCGTGTTGAGGGATAATGGTGAACTTTTAAAATAACGAAGTTGGAGATCGTAGTCGATAAAATATTTCATCGTTCCCCTGCTACTAACTAGTGCGTATTATAATTGCTACGAATTGTGGGTCTAGCTTCACATTCGCCATACTTCGGGTACTGTTAACTGTTCAATATCAAGTGTGGTGTGTGGAGTTTCGTTTTATTTCGCGGCTGGTGACTTTCAACTTTGGGAGTGAGGAGTTCAGGTTTGAAAAAATTTTCCACGTCCACTACCAAATACCATAAGTATACTTGGATGTTAATAACTGTTGATATATCCTTGTATAGCTGTCAGTGATTTAGTTTTAATTTTTACTTTCTTTTCTCCTTCTAATTCTCCGTTAAATGTTTTATATTTTCCGTCTTTTGAAGGTGTCGTAATGGGCGGCAAGCAGAAACGCGCAGCGAAGTATAAGAAATGGATGGAGGCTCAGAACCTTTTAAGACAACGTAAAGAGTCAAGTTTACTGAATGATACGTCGTTAGGAGTGCCACGACACGATGGTTCTGGTGATGGTCCGTCGGACAGTCAACCCATACCGTATCAAGTTCAACAGGAAGTCTTGAGGTACCGAGCAAGGAAAGCGAAGAAGTTCAGGAATACTCATTGGGTTTTAAGTAATTAAGACATTTTATCAAACGCGATTTATTAAAGCTGTCCTAATTATGGGTGTGACTAAAGCGGGGTTTAAATTATTTGCAGGAAAATTGCGACATGTTGTTAGTACCTTCGAGCAGTGGCCAGCATGGCCCTTTAAATTGTTCCTAGGACTTGCCGCTGGCATTTGTACGTTCATTTTCCTCCGAAGCGTAATACAGATGTTTGTACCGCCGGAGGCTGCTGCTGTTGACCGAGCTGCGATGTATAATGGCCTACGAAATGCCTTACCACGACCACTGTACAAATTCTTTCGGATTGTTGATTACCTCTTTACCTCACCTAGAATATCTTTTCAAGCAATAAATATTATTTTGAATCCACCTGAAGACTATGTTCGCCATTACGCAACGAATAGATAACTATTAAACTACAAAAATTACACAAGGAATTGTTATTACGTACATAATTATAAAACTGTAATTATAAAGTACTGTGATTTTTATATACCCACACAAAAAACTTAAGTGCAAGACAGTTTTTGGTGAGATAAATATGTCTGTATTGTTATTCTGGTGCATTGTCAACGGTAGTACAAGAAGCAAAATATTTATATTAAATAAAACAAATACAGGGAGCAAATAAGAAATATGATACTACATTAAATGTCATTCACTAAAACTTTCTTTAAAAAAGTTTTAAGTAGACCATATAGAAGAAATATATATCTTTGTAAAAATGTCGACTTTTTCGTTCTCTTTCGGGTCACGACATTGTGGTTCTTTGCTCTGTCTATGACGAAAACCGAAGTTAGCCAATGGAACAAGTCGCGTTCAATGTTAATGACCACAAAGTAGTGTATTACTGTTTACCTTTGTATATGTCACGGTAATGCTTTTTCTGGGTAGTTGTTGCATAATGTCATGTTAAACTAACGAAGAAAAATATGGGGATATTCATAATACGTACATATACATAATACATTGTACTCTTTCTTAATACAAATCATCTTTCTCAGGCCCGTTTTGTCATCAGTCATTGTGTAACTCTTCAACCCTCCGTACATGGTCAATTTTTAGCGTGTTCAAACGTTGTCCCTTTAAAACTTTTTACGATGCAGAAACAAACATTCGTCGTTCAGTATATTTTAGGAAATGAAGTTTTTGAGAAGTACAATAAGAACTGGACTTCCATTGTTTATAATATTAGCTTTATTTTTTGTCACAGTTCATTCACGGTCATCAGTGTGTGATAAGGACGAGTGTGATTTCATCAGCAATGAAGTACTTTTATCCATCAACGACGACAGTGAAAACGAACTGGACGTCAGAAGTCAATCAGACTCAACCAGGAAAATAGAGCTGAAAACATTTCCAACTATAGACAAACAAACAAGGATTTTAATTGACAGCGATCCAATATTCGTAACGTTGTCTAGTCGCTTTAGAGCAGCCTTTTTGAACCTCCAGGCAGTACTTGGACAATACACTGATGTAACCGTGTTGTTTATTCTTGTTATAGTGGCAGCAATCCTTGTTCTACTCACAGCCGCATTTGTCTTTATTTTTGGACCAGTCATAACCGTCATTGTTTCATTAGTGTTGCCGTTTGCTGTATTTGGTTTAATAGCTGTTCCATTGTTGTTGCAATCGCCTTCGGTTTTACAACGTTCTGTGCTGGGTTAAACAATTAAACAGTGAAAATATTACACGAGTAACTAGCTGTAATGTAAGATCAGCAGTTGTTTCATAATGTATTTTTTATGCTAATTTGAATACAACATGATCTTAACCTCATAACATAAATGTAGAAAAATGCTTCCGTTTAAATGGCCGCCGCACCATTATCAATACAGCATGCTAAAATCGGGCTGTATAAAGATTTATATCATTACAACCACCATTTTATCGTGGATGAGCGTCTGTGCAATAAATGACACTTCTTCAGACACAAACGTATTATTAACTACAATGAGCAGTCACTACTTACCCAGTGATACAGTGACTGAATTATCTCGTATCAACGCTGTCACGAAAACATCTTCAAGAAGCGGAACGACTTCTACCGTTAGACCGTGGCCTAGTCATAGCTTTTTCAGATCTGTTCTTTCTCGGTCCGACAATGTAGTGGTCAAAAGCATAAATGGGTCAGAGCACATGCAGCCAGTTAACGGAGCTGGAGTGTTATTCGATAAAAACCATTCATTACCAGGGAATGTAGCACATCATTTAAAAAGTCAAAAGCATTCTAGTGGTAAGAGCCACGATAAGAAAACCAGAAAACGGCATCACGTAAGCAGGAAGAGACCAGACAACGCAGGAAAAGATAATGACAAGTCAACATCCGCCTTAACTAAAACTCAATCTGTATCCGATAGAAATGATACGAGAGCTCGAGCTGTTGTAATGACAAAGTTCGGTGAAAATTCTTCTAACACTAGCGCTGTTTTGCAACGAAATTTATTTACGTCATTCCCGCCGGAGAAGCAACAAAGCATAATAACATTAGGATCGATATCAACAAAAAAACCAGACAAGGCAGTTGAAAATGTCGCGAATTCCAGTCAGCCAGAAAATTCCATTGTCAATGCGGAGATGAACATAAATTCGAATGAATATTCACACATAAACAGTCCTCATATTGGGTTCCAGTACGAAATCGTAATTCCGCCTCCAGCTCTCTCGCCAAGGCCAACTTCATTCAAATTGACTGAAAATGCAAATTTAAGCCACATACCATCCACCACCACTACAATGTCAACGACACTCCAACCTGTAAGCCAATACAATACTAGTGAAGCAAATAATACGAAAAGTGCTGGTAACGGTAGCAGAAACACATCCAGCTTAGAAGTCAAAGAAGAGGATGCGGGAAAGAAAGTTGCTAATGATGAGACTACCACCATCACTATTTCACCATTAGAAAATCAAATAGACTCAAACGAAAATGCTGAAACAGCAGCAGTGGCCCATACAATTCTGCCACCACCTACAACGCTACCAACGTTCAGCAACTTGCACAACAACGGCAACGAAATTATTCCGCAAAATTTGGAGTACTCTTCCTCGCCCACACCCACGCAGCCCCCACTATTGGATGCACTCTCGTTGGTGAACAGAAGTTATTATAATGGTGAAAGTATCACGTACAACAAGAACCATCTGTCACTCACGACAAAGAAAGCATATTATCATCACAAAGAGCTTATGGATGATCCAGGGACAATGCATCACAATATAGACGATTCGGATGATACAAGTGGCAATAAAAATAAATCATTTATACTTGAGACGCCATTGTCAACCTTTTCTCCATTCAGAGAAATCAACCATCAGCAAATAAATGAGTCAATTTTTAACAAATCTGCTTTGGGTCCTTGGTACAGTGGTGACTCCATTGTAAATAGCACTATGAAGCATTCAGCCTTCACGCCAAAAGTTGAATGGAAACTTCCACCCACGCATTTTTCTTCGTCTCATACACAAAATAGGGTAGTCCAACCCGCTCATGTGGAACAAGTAAATTACAGTAACAAAGGAAGGCCGAATCAGTTATTCCAACGATACCACTCCGAACAGATGGATCATTTTAGAACACAAGATAATTCTGTTAATAAGAACAATTCTTCCCTCCAAGGACCACCGAAACGATCAAAGGATGGTGCTCCGATTGTATTGCTGAATCAGCGAAATATGTTTACGGTGATGAAAGCAGGAAAAGCGATCCCCAAATTGCGTGTTGAGAGTAAGAATACTACGTCGATAAAATCTAACTCTCCGCCTGAAAAACTGTTGCATGATCGAACGAACCAGGTGGAGCAACCTTATTTAACTACTAATGTTCTAACGGGTCCTGACAGAACAATAGCGTCCGCATCGCCCTCGTACACAGAAAATGATAATGACTATTTTGATGAGGATGATGCACAACAGAATTTACATCACTGGATTGAATCAGAACAAGGTCATTTTGTCAACCCTTCGTCGGAATTGCCGACGTTTACTAATTTAACATGGCCATACTACATAACATCGACCTCTGAATCGACCAGTCTGTCTCAAGGAGACTCGAGCAAAGGTGAAGTCGGAGCTCCATCTGCTGCCAGTACGGCGTTAGCTGTTTCATTCAATACACACAGACATGAAAATGCAGACTTTGAGAGCAACTATGAGTTTTATATTCCTTCAGCAGCTGCTGCTCCTCACCGGAATCCTATCCTACTTGCAAAAAAATCTACCACTACGGTAGCAACACCGTCATCGTCGGCAAAGTCATGGACGAAGGCTCCCAACGCTGCATTATCTACACCACTACTGGAAGATTGGAACCACGGTTCGAAACAAGAAACTCATAAAAACAAAATTAAACAGAACCACTGGGGTTCACAAGGGCTGAGCACTATCAAACCTGGGCAATTTAATGATGTCAAGCTATCTGCTTATAATGAAAAACTACAAAACAAAATAAAAATTTACGAAAACTCAACGGGAAGCCCGAAATCAACTCCATCTTCGATTAATTTTCTATCAGTTGAGAAAACTCCGGCAACTTCTATTTTGTCTGTATACAACAAAAAGAAAAGACCTTCCGCAGCAGACCAGCAATATTTGGTAACGTCTCCCTCATCTAGCTTGAGTAGTACCTGGCCATTTGGTGGCAACGAGGAAATATTGGGGCACTCTGAGACTGCCAGCTTTGTAACCGCAAAAACTCCCACGAATATTTGGTACAAGCCGATAATTAACCATTTCACGGCGAGTGTACCTATCAATGGGAGTAATGTATTGTTTGACGGTGTCAGCGACAAGGTATTTAATGATCTTCCTGGGAATGGAGAAAGTGCAATATTAACCACTACAATGCACCCACCCAGCACAACACGAATTAACTACGTGGGCGGCAATGGTGATGACGAGACCTTTTTTAGCAACACTAATGCAGGAAAGGAAACAGTTCCGGGAAAGTTGACTCCCAGTAGTGGGAGAAATACTACGAAACCGGAAAAGCTAAATAATGAAAGTAAAAGACCCATTTTATTTAAAGTGTGGAATATTGTAGATGGCACGTTGCAGCTACAGAATCAAAGGGAAATCCCAGCTTGGGCTCTGCAAGGTTTTGTAATTCCAACCAGTGGGACAATCCTCAATTTACAACAGATCCCTCCATCGCTCCAACCACTTGTCACCTCTGCGGTGGCTGTAAATAAAGCGACAAAACATCAGACCAATAATTCTACTTCCCAGTACGTTTGGAAGGAGCTACCTATTGCAGATGAATTTAACGCACCTGTCTTTTCCTCTGCCATGTCTACCACACACTTCCCGTCAACAAAAGCGGAAACATCACCGGCTGCTTTTAGTACGACTGGTATCTCGGATGAGTCATTATTTGACAATGAATCTAATCAAATTAAAATTCCTCCAAACAAACTGGGATGGCACGAAGAGACAGGAGTGAGGCAGAGCACTACTAAACAGCCAATTTCAATTAATTACGTTTTATGGAATAATCCTGCTTCAATCTATGGCCAATCTATTATTCTATCAACTCCGACTCCACAGATTCTATTATCTCGTCAGCCCACGCCATTGTCCTACTTTCCCTCGAGTGTAATAACTTTGGGAGAGAATACACCACGACCGTCGGTACCGTATGGGGCAACAATAAAGAATCGTGGCAGCAACTTGTATGTAACAACCACAACACCAAGACACACAACTACAACAACAACGACTACCACATTGGGTTCTCCTGGCACAAACACAGACCAAGAAAAGCTAGAATTATTGTTCCAAAATTATTTTCAATATTTTATTACGACATCAACACCTGCGCCAACAACGACAACGACAACCACAGAAAGCCCACAGGATCTAGAAAACAAAGGTATGTATATATGTATGCTTGTATATGGCGGCTGCTATTTATGAATATTATTCTGGTCAACAAAATTACTGATGTAGATAACGGGAAAACTTTCACATCGTGCCAAGTGCCAAGAAGAGAGAGCTATAAAGGGGCATATTTGGGTGAAAGGGCATTTAAGATACGCGTGGAGAGAAAGTTTAGCTAAAGGTAAAGCCAAGTTGCTTAAATGTTTATATCACTTTATTACTTTTTTATGGTTTAGTTACTGAAGATCCGGACGACGGTCAGCAAGTGAACAATAAAAAAGTATGGACGGATCTGAAAAAGTTAATTTTACGGTTAGCTTCCACAAAAAACGGGCACAACGACAGCAAGGGTAAGCTTTTTGGTAATACCTACATGTACATGTTGCCATTTATTTTTTATTCCTCGCCCACACAAAAAGCGGAAGGAAGCCATTATAATTTTCTCGCATGAGTGCACAGCGAGCACCAATTTTGATTATCTTTTTCTAATTCCAATATTTCGGTATTATTGATCAGCCAGTGTTACATTGGAAAAAGACAAAGCCGAAGACCTCGACTACCTTGGGAATGTGGCTGCGGTTGCTCTCATAATGTCCTATCTAAGAAATCAGTATGAAAAAGGCGAGGCTGCGACTACTACTCAGTCAACCACATCAGTTCCATACGGGGTTACCGATGATATGACGCCTCCAAACAAGGATCAACTGTGGGCAACCGTCTATCCATTATTTCAGCATTTTTTGAACAACCCAAACTACGCCTTTGTACCACCACCGCCTCCGCAGTCATCTAATCAGCAACTTTTATCACTATCACAGTCTGTATTTGAAGAAAGGACGCCCACGTCTTCGGACCTGGTTTCTTTTACTGAACCACCAAGCGGAACTGGAAGCAGTAATTATTTTACCCAAAATACAGAGTTTAACCATTATGCCAGTTACTACTATCCTACAATCACCACAGAAAGTTCTCAACTCTCCCACATCATGCCAGTGACAAGGATTCCACATCATGGTGCCACCACCGCAGCAACTCAACTAGTACAAAAAAACCTACAGACGGCTGATGATGTTGATGTTGGCTTTAATGCATCTAAAAAGGGAACAAAAACGCTAGTGCTCACAAGAAAAATAAGAAGAAAAAAGACAGATAGGTTGGAAAGAAAGAAAAAGAGCAAGGCTGGAAAAACCATGTTGGGATCTATACTTCATAAAAAGTTGCTGAAAAAGCCGTTTGCAAAACTTTCAAAGAAGCAAAAAAAGTATTGGTTTGATTTAAAATTTGAAATTGACTTTATTGATATTATTAAAAAGAAGATGCTTTACCTCTTGGCGCTTCAATACATGCCAGTTGTAATGGTGCTGGCGTTTGGTGTCCTTCCATTAGCTCTATCTCTTGTCCCATTAATCTACAAAATCTGGTGGATGAAATATAAAAAATCTAAATACATCAAAGTCAAAGTACCTATTCCATACCCGAAACCATATCCTGTTCCAGTGTATAAACCTCCGCCTCACTACTATGGCCGCTTTCATCATAGTCATTCCCCTTTTGAGGGGGAGTTCAAAAAAGCCTGATAATAACTATGAAAATGGCCCTGATCATGGCCACAATTATAATGACGTGATTCATATCGATTCTCCTCCCATGTTTGTGGATCATCATCACGCCGCAGATACCACAGGAAACGATAACAGTAATGAAAATAGCAGAAAGTATGCGTATCAACATATACAATCACCGGAGCGAGAAAGAGGAAGGTGAGTACGCTGGACTAGTAAACAGTTTCAATTATGATCCCGTAAAACATCCAGCTCATAGCGCCCACGCTGGAGTAGATTTCCTCCAGCCCAGCAATAACTATTACAGCAACCAACAAGATCAAGAGGTACACGTGCATCTTCACGATGATGAAAGCATTCATCGGCCACAATATCAGGATGCTCCAGTTTCAGACTCACCGTCAGTCTCATACACAAGTTACAATGAAAAGGATTTGCAACCGTATCCCACAACACAGAGTTACGGAATGGGCTTTGATGTCGGAAGCACACTCGCAGCAATGACCAATAAGCATGATATGGAAATACTTAAAATTCTTTTTGAAACCAAAAAGGAAAAACTTAGTAAGTTGTTAGACATGTGGAATCTAGCCAAATATGGTGCAGCAGTAGCTTCAGACGCAGCTGTAAATGCAATAAGTGGTGGGCCATCAACTCCCACGCAGACAAACTCTGGTAAAAAGAAAAGAAAGCGTAGAAAAAGAAGGAAAAAGCGTAAACATTCTATTGATGGTCTGCCTGAAATTAGTAAAATCCTAGCCAATAATGTTACAAATAATGCCACCACGTGAGATCATCATAAGAGGATAGTACTTTAAGTATATGTATAATATTTCCGGATTAAATGATTAGCGAACGAGAAATTGGTGGAAATTAATCATGTATAAATAATATTAAGTTTAATATTAAATTCTTAAATGTAACACTTACATACGTCTTTTACTTACCAAATATATTTATGATTTCCCATATCTACTCAATCGTATTTCGTACGGATACATATATATATTTTCCTAATACTACATGGTTTTTAGGTGTGCATACGGTGCCAATGGTGCCATTCGTTGTGCATGTATTTGTGGTGTTTGCTGTTCTGCAACTGCTATGAACTTATAACTGGTATTTATGTACTATAACTATTTCACAAAGTCACATCTAATAGTACCATTGTACCACACGGGCAAGAAAAAATACTCATAGTCATACAAATTTTATCGGGCTTAGTACCACTGCCTTAAATTCAATCCAATTAAATATGGCAACCCTAGCTTGGACTAATGAAATTTAATTATCAATATTCTATCAAGATTTGTGCAATTCGTGCTGTGTTGATATGAAACCCATAATCCATGGCGTGTACACATTAGCATTCCTATACGCAAAATAGCATCAAGAAGAATAAGGATTCGAATCAAACCCGCTCAACTCAAATGAGCTTGATATAATAAGATCATTTCTCAGCTCAGCTTTCATTTTTATTGTCAATAAGTGTATATGACTACTAACTGCACATACACATAAAAAAAATCCCAGCGCGCGAAAATTTAAAGCACATCCTCCTCCTTTGACTTTAACTTTTAAATAAAAAATGGAATTTGCATAACGCATATAACATGTATTGACGATGTTTGGCAATTGTGACTGTGAGTTTCAGCGGTTTCAGCCTCAAGAGTGAAATCATCATTCAGCGCTTTTGCATTATAAAAATTCAATTATACCTATTGAATTCTTAATTGTTGGCTTCAGTCCATTGTAAACACTGACTTCCGTGGTCGCCTTTCTGCAGGTACTTTAAGGAAGTAAACTCCTTTGAATTCTTTATTTACAACGGCATAAGAAAAGACAGCAATCCGACATTTAAAAGAAAATTGATGCCCAATGTCTCATGAGAAAATGGCAGAAAACAAGGATGAGCGCATTTGTATCAATGATTCAACAACACCGGAAGCGTATGTTTCCAATGTTTTAAAAACTCGATTTGGGCAGTCGGAAGACTTTTTGGCATTCGAAAGACGTTTTTACTATCAAGTAGAAGAGATTAACATTTTAAGGGTAAGAAAAAAATTATGTTGGCAGGATATTTTTCTATTTCGTGAAGTAAGTGAGGCTAGGAATTGGAACTGTCCATTGTTTTTTAGAACACTTGTGAACAACTTCATACGACAGTGTCAAAACTCCAGGAGGACAAGCGATCATTAGAAATGCAGTTGTTATCGGAAAGGGTCGAAAGAGATCAAGAAACCAAAAATGCAAAGATGGAAATTGAGAAGGTCAGCGTGCAGCAGAATGCTCAAACATATACGTACAAATGTGAAGCGGAATCTTGGAAAAGAAAAGCGGAAGCAACTTCTACGGAATGTTCTTGGTTGAAAAAACAAATGAAAGCCGTTGAAGTAGCCAAAATAATTTTAAATGAATATAGAATATTTTTGTCAAAATACTGATGGTGTGAGAAAAATTATTGTGTAAGTTCATTTGGGCTGTTCTGTTGGTTGCAGATAGAAAAAAATCAAACTGTTCAAAAGTTGGGAGAAGTTAATTCCAACATCAACGAGTTTGACCGTTGCCGTCAATCGTTCGAATCTTATTCCAGGCGCCAAAGAGAGCTAATTCTTATGACAGACAAGTGGGTAGTTCTAAACGTTTAAATAAATATTAATTTTTAATATGACATGTATTATAGTATTTATGCTGTAGGAGATTGTCCGACCTGGAGAACGCCAGAGAATGTTTAGACAAGATAACTGAGAGTAATCAAAAGCAAGTGGACACAATGCAGTCACAACTTCGTAATTGGGGCGAAGAGCGTTCAAAATCTTCTAAAAAGATTTCAGAACTAGAGAAAGAACTGATGGAAACTAAAACAGAGCTAGGTTAGATTTTTGGGGTTTCATTGTATCATTTTGTCATATATTTCATCATTATCATTGCAGCAAAAATTGGTAAAAGACAATACTGTTTTGTTATTTACAGCTCAGAATAACGCCAAGCTGGCGCGCTCAGAGATGGTTGAAAGACAAACCACTGACCTCGTTAATAAGGTATACATTTCGTTTTAACATTTGTATTGATATATTAGACTAACGTATATGTTTTTAGGAATTGTGAGCAATTTTTGCACATAAAACAGGTGCCAACACTAATGTTAATAGATTTGTTAATAAAAATCATTGATTTTGGGTTTCAGCTAATGGAGCAGAATCAAGATTTACAGAAAGGTCTTACAGTTTTGATGCATTCGATTGGAAAAGAAATTAGTGAAGCAGATCAGCAGTTGATACACAAGACCAGTATACTTCAACAAAAAATTGACGCTTCTGTGAAAAGGTTGTCCTTAAAGGAATCTGACTTTTCCTAAACTGTTCCATCCAGCCGTATCTCACTTTTACGTACATTACGATTCGCTTTTATAATTTACAATTAACTTTGTTCCTAGACTGTATGACCCTAAATGTACTTTCGAATTCTAAAAACTGTCCATTTCCTACCATTCAATCCTTGCTTTAAATCCCCAACGGATTGAAGTTACTACTTTCAGTACTGCCGTACTGAGTGTAGGACTAGGACTGCAGCAGTTAAATTTACCTCATTTTTATGTTCTAAATGAAGATGTGATGTAAATATGTTGAGCGTTATCTATTTTAGTTGTAGTTTGCCACCAGATTTTACACATGTGAAGGAAACTACGTAAACTTTATAATATGATTATATTTTTAGATTATCGGATACCTGGATTTGGGGTGGAATAAGTACTTTATACATTTTGTTTTAACTATTATATATCGATATATTTTACAATGTCCACTTTTTTGGTTTGGAATAAAAATAACATAATATGTTTGTGTACGTTGTAGTAATAATGGGCTTTTTGAAACATACCATCACTTACAGACTTGTGAGTTTGTGAGTCTGTTAGCAAATTGTAAGCATATGAATATGACCTTTCATATTGTAGCTAAGATCAAACTCGTGCATACTTCTTGATGAATGCAATTAGGCAGTGCAACTGAACAATATGATATATGTTCAGAGAACAATGCTGGAATCTGAACTGAAAGTTACGTTACACAGTCTATAAGCTCTAAATATTATAAATTGCTGATACTTTTCTGTGTATTATAATGTACAATGTACAAGTAATCATACGAGTTCGTCTTGTCTGTGAGTGTTACACATTCCAACATTCTTAGCATCTATTCAATCATTATCGTGTATTTATAACACTCCTTTTCTATTTACCACGTCTGTGTGCCGGTGTCAACAACGCAGCATACGAGTGTCGGCATTCTTTTACTGCATGGAAACTCAAATCTCTAATGTTGAAATGCTACATGGGTCAAGCGAAAAGCCAACAACAACTCCTAAATAGGCATTGCAAGGAATTATCTAAAAATTCATTAGCATATATGTACAACACGTTGTATTCACGTTTATGGCGTTTGTGTTACGTTATGTGCATCAGTGATTTGACTGAAATTATTAAAACCTTCAATGTATAGACAAGGTAGCTAAGCTAAGAACTCTTTGAAACACATGATATTCTCTTCTTATAAAGATCTTATACCATGCCATGTGTTATACACAACCATGATGATGATCAACATCAAAGATTCATTCTGCCTTTATGCCTGCATGTATATATTTATCATTCTCTACTAACGAGGTCAAACTTAACTAACCTACAATGTATTGTGTGTATCTCCTCAGCGAACATGACGCACACAACACATCTAAGTTTTTCTGTTGTCGTCTTGTCTGCTATTTTAATAAAATGATTGCTTAAATAAATGATAGCACTGTTAATTAAGGCTACCAATTTAAATACTACGCAGTTCATTGAATATTTTTGCAATATTTTCCACATCCAACATCTACACAGAGCAGACTTTTAAGCCTCTTTCAAATGTCGTCAGCGGATGATCCACGATAAAAGTGACCGAGTGAGATTTTTTCAGTTAGGGTTAGTTTTTGTGTGTTTGTGAAGTAATTTGGCCGCTGTTAATTCATATAACATGATTATTATTACATCGGGTTAACATTCCATGGGCTTCATTGCTCTGAGCAAATGTTGAACCAGTGCCAAGCATATTTCCACCAAAGATATCAAAGAGATTTTTGCGTGCTCTTTAAAATCCAGTATCCACTCATCGTGAGCCAACACCAGTCCTCCAGTTTTCCTTTCTCTCGTCGAAACGAGAATTACAGTTTTAGATAGTGCAAACTTTCTGAGCATTTGACGATGAAGACGTTAACGAATATAAATGTACTATTTATATTCGCATTTGGATTAAGCAATGGCTTTGGAGCAGCAGCCCAAAGAGGTGAGAAATTTATTTTCTTAAGAGACTATTTGTTATTAAGATTTAAATAAGTACTGAAATTACGTTCCATTTGTTAGAAATAACTATGCATGAATGCATGTTAAATTGTTAAACTCGCTAACATTATAATAACTTTTAAATAACCTCCGTTTAAATAGTTTGTTGATATTATGGGTGTACTTAGCATGAGCTAGTTGCGAGTTTGATAGAAAGAAATAGAGAGAAAATCGCACAACTGACAATAGTAATTAAATAAAGGGTTTTTGACAGCATCTACTTTATTCGACGCTAGATGGATGATGTAAGTTACGTACGTAAAAACCAAGTGGAAATCAATACAATCAAAAGCATCAGTCAGCTTTTGAAGTTTCATCCGCGTGGGTGTAACTTTCCTTTGTGTAATTTAGTCTACGTCCTGTGTAGGCACGCAAGCATTTCATTTTTACACGTGAATATATCGGGTTTTAGAAACTTTCAAGGTCAAGAGCACAGGATTTTAAGTGCTCTTTGCAGAACGTATTGCTATGCTAGAGATAAAACAATTGATATTACGTACGTCAAAACGAGCAATGACGAAAATGGATGTAATGTACGAAAGTACATATGTATTGCTGTGTTTTAGTTCCTTCCTTGTAACTTCAACTTTACAAGCTATATGAAATAACTAATATTATAGTTGCGTTACTAATAATAGGTAGACAGTCACAATTCATAGAATAAATAGTAAAGCAAATAATAGAGGTTGAAGTTACTAATAAGTTATTTCATATTTATTGTTCATTCTTAGAAAAGAATATGATTAGAATCAACAAAATTAATTTTGTAGTAACTCCTCACTAATTTGATGAATGTGGAAATAGGTAGAGGTGTCTTGTGTATCATTTTCATGCACATCCAAACACCTACTAACACTCCAATTCATCATTAGTCACTATTCGACCGCATTTGATGTCACCAACTTTGCGTCATATACATTTTCACCCTTTTCATTTGCATTTCCCTGTAATTACTTTGTAGGTGAGCTTCATGATTTCCACAGTCCAAATTACGAGCAGGGGCGAAGCATGATAGATGATTTTTCGGGGCGATTATATGCAAAGAATTTTAATAAAAGTGGAAAATACTACATTGACTATGACGGTGATGAGTATGAGACGACGGCACACAATATTCCAGCTTCTGACATGGTTCAATATCACGAGCCCATTTTACAGAAGAGTTCCGCAAGACAACCGCTAACAGAGCAAATACCTCACCAAACATTTCGTGGCAACTTCCCTTCCAGCGATTTTTTGCATAGATCTCCTCACCAGCATGCTCCTGACTTATTTAATCCTTATTCTTGCATGAGCCGATGTGATACAAAAGGACATAACAGACAACTACCCTGTCAGTGCAACGCTAAATGCGTGGACTTTAACGACTGTTGTACAGACTATTCCGCCTCCTGCTTGACTTGTATGGAAAGATGCGATGACCGTTTTAATTCTAATCTGCCATGTCAATGCAATAAGGCGTGTGGAAGATACAATAACTGTTGTGAAGATTATAGAACAACATGCAACAATAATGATGGTAGAAAGTAATCCTTCCCGTATCGGGAGGATGGATTTTTATGAGACTTAATTAAATTATTAACAATCTGTCAACTTGCTGATCATTGACATCTTGAAGCCAGTTTTATTTTTAACCTGACTCATCCAGTTACATATTTTGTTTCTAATAATATTACACATTTTCTGTACGTAACTGTTGTAAATTGTTGTTTGGGGCACTATGCATCGCAATACCAGTGCATACGATACTCCGTACATCTCACAAATTCATTAAATCAGAGAGCAAACGAAGATTACAACTTACAACCTCAAATGTAGTAACATTATTTGTTAGAAAGCTTTTACTCCTCTTTTACTATTAACCATTGACAATATAAATGTTGCATTTACCATTGAATCAATAATATTTCTTTCAATGCTTAAAGACGCTGCATCTGCTACGGATGCTGAGCTGCAAGTTTTATCCGAAGCATTATTGACAGCAGACATCAATAATTGCGCAAATTTGGTAACTGTCAGTCAACAGGGATCCACTTCCTTCCATTCAACGAAGGACAATGCTCCAAACCCGTAAGTTTTTCCTAATCACATTTCACACATCACATGTTACATTTGACACCTATAAACTGTCAGTTGTAACTTGCCGGATTCAGGTTCTATTACTATTTTTTGACTGTAGGAGTATTACTTATTTGTATATATCACGAAACGTTATTCAATTGCCTTCTTTTGTATTTCCAAATATATGAAATCACGAAATGTTGAATAAATCGAAAAAAATGACATTTTCATTTAGACTTTTGACAGTCCAGGCATCCGCCTACAACAAGCCAACAATAGCAAAACTCCTTCCTCTTTACAACAACTATGTGGCCGCAGTGGGCAACGCGGAGGTAGTGACGACACAGGAGACACAGGAAGAGACTGCCTTTTTAGATGCCATAATGCCCACCAGTGTAATGAAAAGAGCTGAAAAGTTCCTGATTGACAAAGGCTTCATCTCAACCCGAAAACGACTATCCAACGGAAGTTACCGCACAAACAACAGAGCTTTTCGTGATGCCGTTCAACAAATTTGGTTTGGATTGTACTCCAGAGAGAACAGAACTTTGGGCTCTTCGGGATTTGAACATGTTTTCTTAGGCGAAATAAAGCAGGGAAAAGTCCAAGGATTTCATAATTGGGTGTTTTTCAGCAAGGAGGAGCAAAACAACAATCTCAACTACAAAGGAAAAATTGGTCCAAACGTCAGTCTTGGAAATGTGAGTGCCATTCACAGCTCTCGACCCAAATTGGTGTAGACATTAAGATACCTGCTTATTATGCTCTTATAGTCACGTCGCATCATTGCCGCCGCCGTATAATATAACTTCGTTGCCCGGAAGCTAATATTGCGTGATGCTACTATAGTCTATGGAATACACTATTCTCTCGTTGTTGGCTTGTCGAACCAATTTCCACTGCCACAAGTTCAATCGTAGTATTTTTGCAACGTGTCGTTAAAATACATTGACAAAGGTGACATTTTTGTAAGGACCAAAATTCTTTGTAATTTCATTTCCCTTTGCATTCATCTTCGCTCTCTGGGGAGCCTACCTACCTACACTGTACCGACTTTAGCCAGTCAGTTATTCCAGCCGTTGTTTATTATCTAAACACAACAAATTAAAGACGGATATGCCATATCAAAAAACTTGCTCACAATAATATTTTGTTTACTTTACAAAACTGTTACAAATCCGTAAAGAAAAGTCATACAATCGGGGCAAAAGAATAAGGGATACTAAACACAATGAATCGAGGATGGTATGAGGGAGGTTGCCTTTTTGAGGACAAATGTTTAATGCCTGCCTTCCTGTTCCTGTGTGCTTTAGCAAAAGATAAAGCACTTTATCTTTGTAGATTTTCTTTGAAAAAGCTTAAGTAAACATTTTAAAGCTTAAACATATTAATTTGTAATACATCTTGCGGTATATAAAAGTAATACTTACTTAGGTTTTCGATTTCTTTCTTTCTCTTCAATTTAATCTCACCTTCCTCCATTGAATAATAGCTGCAGCACAGTACCATATCACTTTGAAATCCGCACTTTGACAGGGGGTATACACTTTAGTGTCGGTATTTAATTTTTACTATGATGGATGTCTCTTTTCTTTCCGTGTAACAGAAAGGAATGATAGTGAAACACAAATTTGACTGGATCCAGAAGGAAAAACCTATTAGCAGCATGTTTGTAGGAACTAGTCCCGAGTTTGAGATTGCCTTGTACACGGTTTGTTTCTACGCCCGCCCGGGAGCAAGATGTCCAGTGAAGTTAAATAGTAAAGATGTCATCATACAGACACACTACAGCTATAGACAAGGGAAACGATACGTTGGAAGCGCATTTCCGGATATATAAAGATTCTGAGAATAACTACAAGTAAACATTTTTGAATATTACCTGATGCACACGTACCTATTTATGCTGTATGTTGTAATTGATGTATTTATTTAGCTTATTTAAAGCTTAGGTAACATTGTCTCAAAAGTTTAATTTTCAGAACTAGGACGTTTCATCTTCATGTGAAATATATCTACCATTTGTTTAAAATTGTAGCAAAACAAGCTTGTTTTAAATTATTTCAAGGTGTAAAAAGCCACGAATATTGCCATCGTCAGGTTAATGGAATAAAAGTACGTTGTTTTTTAAAATGAAATTGTTTCTTTGTTTTGCCATCACGTCAACAATTGTACCAGTACCAATATTACTAGCATGCGGGAAAGTGTTACAGCATCAAATTCTTGGATTTTCAACAACATTTATGGGATGCTTTTACTCATATCGTATATCTTGCATGGCTAATGGCCAATTCATCGACTCATCTGAAATATATTTTGACGAATGGTATTGTTCCTTATGGAAGTTTAGGTACTCGCACAATGGCAATTCAAGCCAGAGGGTACCTGTAACACTTTCATTCGGTTTCTACGCAGTAAATAAAGAGTTTCAATATTTGAACCCAAATTGGCTCTGTAGAAAATGACGTCTAAAAGTAATTTTTATCTTCATCAGTTAAACATTGCTAATGTGGAAATGTGGAATACGATGCTTCTTCTTGTTACATGTGTACACAACGATATTTAATTTTGTGTACAATGTACTTCAAAACAGGAAACATTGATTTATATCCACGAAATCACGAATAATAAATAACGCATACATATCAACTATTATTTTGACTTTGATAGATGCATATTGTATGCGGTACTTGTACAAATGTCTATCTGGAATTTGAATTTCTAATGTCTTCCTGCAAATGGTAAGAAAGGTGTAAATAAGTAAACTAATAGTTACTGGTTGCTGCATTTCATGATTTCGCGTGTTGCCAGTTGGGTACCTTGTTGACACCAGTGCCTCCATATTTATGCATACGCTACGCCTTAAGCTTTGCAATAAATAACGCAAAATGTTCTTTTTATTTTGATGTACTCTCTGAACTGGAAGGGCTAAAGCCGAAGAGCTAGTGTATGTATTTTTCTTCTTTGCGCAATTGTGTAAGAAATCAGCGTATTATTATTATGTGCTTTGGACACTATTGGTAATTTAAAGGTGACAATAAACTAGATGCGTCAATTTCTTACGTGAACGATTTCAAATGAAGATGGCTCATCCTTTTCCACTTATTGTGTATTGCTCAGTCTGTAAAGTAAACGCGATTCTCGCAAAGATAAACCGACATGGAGGCGGCAGCGATGTGTCCAATGAACGGAAAAATGCGTTGAATGAAGGTGTGTATCTCTAAGGAGTACGTCATTTCAAAGATGAAAAAGAAAAAAAACAACTCTGAAATTCATGCATATGCTTACGAATGGTGAACTGACATTAATACGTAAATACGTACCGATTTTTACACAGTAATCTTTTATGCGATATGCAATACATATAAATTTGAGATATAAATATTAACCTTTTGTATAAAATATTGCAGCGTTGGGGAGAGAAAAATATGCCAATTCACATTAGTCATCAATAACAAAAAAAATCGATTTCATCATTCATGATCAATATGTTAAACCATGAAGCTTGGTCTTGAAATAACGTTTCAATTTTCAAGAGAGGTTGTAACAGTTTATCAAAGGAAATCGGAGAAGATTGCATCAAAATAAAAGTTCGAAGGAAAGAATTGTTATTGCACAACTGGAAGTCAGTGACTTTTCATCTACCTAGTTTCATGTACATGAAACTAGGTAGATGAACCGAGTAATAATTTATGATTATGTATTTGTCAAATAAGGATTTCTTTTATTCATCTCTATTCTATATTTCGAAATCACCAAAACAAGAATCGGTAGTAATATTTATATTTGTAAAAAGAAAACTGCACAAGTGTAGCAACAGCCATGTACATAATTTTTAAAATGGCTTTCAAATAAAATATCTTACCGGACAATAAAACTATCTATCCATCTATAAATAGGTTTACAACTATAAAGGAAACGGACGTCTGCTTCCTTTTAGCATTGAGTGCACTGCGTAAAATATTTATGAATGAAAAGTGAAAAAAAACTATAATATCTACTAATACACATACGCTCCCTACTTGTAATTCACAAAACGTTCACGTCAGGATATGATTTTTTAATTCGGGCAAACCAAAGCTTCATTCAACAACACATAGAACTTCCTTCCGCAGTTAGATTTCCCGTTCCCGCCGTATGCCCTTACCTTACCGCTGCTGGATGTGTATCCGTTTGTTCGTATTCTATATCGGTTCATCATCATGCTGAAAAAAATTTAACGGATTCGACTATCCGCTCTGAAATGGATGTAATATCCGCACCAAAAGGTGAGTTGTGTAAAACAGGTACACGTAGTCATATCATTCATTCAAATAATTTTCACATCATGGGCAAGTGAGGTTTGATATCTGGAGATTTTCCTCACATACTTCAACGAACAAACTAAACGAGGCGTGTAGGTGTGCACCTAACTCCCTATGAACAAAATATTGCAACAACCGAAAACTGTTTATTATACCGATACTCGACTGAGTGAGAGGGAAGGATATCGCTCACTCGTCCGTCCGGCATAGGAATAGTGAGTCTGTACATCCAGTCACAGACATTCGTTTGTTATGCTCGTTTTCCGATATATTGCCCCTTTGTAGCCTACTCTTCTAATGCAAAGGGTTTGATTAGCAAGTACGCAACATTTAAGATCGGATGTGTATATTTTATTCACTCTTTTTCCCATAGCCTATATCCGTCCGCAGACTTCAAGTCAAAAGGGCACCTAAGGTGTACAACTGGAAGCGGTTATAGCTAAAGAGACAGGTAGGGAAGTTGTTGTAGGGTACAGGTGCAGAATGGGTCACGATGTGATTAGTGCGGGACTACTCCTGATGCTCGTCCGGTCCCAGGCTAGCTAGCAGGTAAAAAGGGGTGAAAAAATGAGGCTTCCCTCACGTAAAAACAGTTTCCTTTTTACCAGACCATGTGTTTACTTGCATGTGTAGTAGCGGTCTATATATATCACACGTTGTTACATTTTCATTTTACACTTTTTAACCGACAGAACGTATCATATACCTGCTATTTTGCTGTGGGCCAGCATGTCAGCCGGTCACATGTATTAATTTATGTCCTTAGCTTTACATGAAGCTGGAGAACGGTTATTCTTGAATGGTACATCCTTGGACACCTGTACGTTGTACGAGACTTGTTTGCCCGCGGATGGACGTGACGCGCGACGTTGGGAAAAATATGTCAATGGAAATACGGGTTATAATACCGGTGGCCACTGGTTCTAGTTTTAATTACTGGTGAGAGAGACAACAATTAATATTTTGTTATCTCTTTAATAACTTCAAATTCGTATAAATGTGATATTTCTGTGATATATATATATGCTATACAAATTAAGTATTAATTGAAACGTGACACATTAGTCACAAGGGTTAATTCACTGCAAATGAATTACGCCAGCATGGAACGACTTACACATGGAACGAGTTTCTACACAAGGGCTTATTGTTAGTTTGTACGTTTTATCGTGTCCACTCAATTTGTACCATCATATTAAACAAATCTAGTTGAAATTGGCGACAACACGAAAGGCTCCGCAAAAGTTTTTGTATGAATGACACGTAAAAATTGTTGAATTCACCTGCCTGAGTAATATGATTAATAAACTGCCTACAGTACTACACTAAAGAAGGAGGTGCTTCCATTAAACATTACAAAGATAAAAAATAATTATTTTATTTTATTATGCCGCCAAATGTTACAGGTTGTTAGCATTGTGTGAAAGGAAGGATAAAGTTATGGTCGATGAATTTTGAAGTTGTTGTTACAACTTGTCCGTTTGGGGTAATTTTATTCTGTATTACTCCAACCTTCTACGGGTCTACAATGTTTTTTACGATTGTTTGTTTGATTTCTTCTTCGCTTGACAAGTCCTTCCCTTTTAAACGGATGAACGTAAGAAAACAAAACCAAAAAGATAAGATCATTCATGGGAACATGGGTTACCTCCGAAATACAATTACAGCCTATACACTTCCACAGCCTCTTATAAAAGTACGGAAAATCATCTTTCCTGTTTTCGACTCCAGTTGGCTGCTATCAGCGAGTTATCTGAATCAAATTACAAATGCCTATAAAAGTAAAAGTGTACAAAGATAGATAACTTACGAGTTTCTCTCGCCCATTCATAAAACATTCGTATTTTAACAACCCTCACTGCAAAAAAAGAAAATATAATCAAATCTGGAGACAGAATGGCATCCGCCTGTTGTTTAATGGGAAAGTTAGTATCACTAGAGCAAAAAAGCGGAGCGTCAATTTCCATTTTCCCACGTACTTAAAATTTGCCGTAATGACTTTTTATATCTTTTGGTGTATTCAGTATTCACGCATTAGATTAATGTGGTCGTATTTGTACATACGCAACCATGAAATATTAGAGTTAGCTAATTAAAACGCTTAATTTTTCAATCAGTGAATTCCATTTAAGATTTAAATCAGTGAAAATGAGCAAACTTAAGCATGCAGAAAATATGACAAAATGTAAACTCAATCTTGTCCATGTGAGAGGAAAAGATTTCCATTTTCTTATCATGTCACACGAAGAAAACACCTAAACGTAGTAGTCGTGAATGATTCATGAATGATCTTTCATAATAATTAATAATAATAATAATACATATCTACTAAACCTCAATAGTCAACTGGATGAAGTATTAATGAAGCTACATTTTGTCACATAACATAACTTAATCAACTTACCAAAATAAAATAGAAATTACGCTGAAAGTTTGATTTATTAACATCTATTTTTTGTCAAACAAAACCTAATTTCTAACAAGACTGATAATAGCCATTTAAACCAGCTTCGTAACCAATTACCCAATTTGCTCATCTACCACATTATACCAGACCGTTCGTTTTTAGCACTTAAGTAAATGTGGGATCTAAATATTTCAGTATTGTCATTTTCACTTGGAAAGAGGTACAGAGATGATAATTTTACGGTTACCCTAATATTATTTTTGACTATTGTTTGATATTTGACCATGTGTCAGTGTCACAAGAAAAACATGAACTACATACTTTGAAAAGGGTTGGATATGGAAAAGTGCATTACATTGTTGATTGTATGACTCCCCCAGTCTTGCCGGTCGGTGTTCTTGTATTTACGGCAGATGCATTCACATTTGTACTCATAATAATAATTACATTTTATTTGCAGTTTCAATATATAGGTCCAGTAGGGTCTCAACCAACAATGTTGCATATTCGCTCTACAAGCCGATGCGTCATCAAACTTTTTCGATCTTAATCATTTATATAATCAATGACAACGGCGATGACGAATGCAATTCAAGACATAATTCGGTATCAATGTATGGACAGAGTGATGATGAGTGTTGAAAGTAGAGAAAGCTGCCTATACAAGTTTTATGTTGAAATGTTATTATTGTGAATTTTGACACTGTTTTTGGCGTGGCAGCAAGTCTATTGGATGATTCATCGGTTGAATCTGAATTTCAAAGAGCAAGTGCAGTGGGAATAACGACGCGGCTTAACGCATGACATAGCAGAATAAATTCATTTATTCAATTCCATTCACAATTTAATAGCAATAAGTAATATGGATCTTACTTATCATATTCATCCAAAATAAAAAGGAAAGGGGATCAACAGGCACATGTCAACCTAATTTATCCATTTGAGAAATCACGTGCTGCTCAAATAGCTACAAGAGATCCGTTTGTAAAACATCCCATTGCAAGAAATCTCTGGGTGGCGTGCCGAAAACATCACTGTGATTGTATATATGTACACTATAGCTTTAGACACAATGAATATAACAAAAATGGTACAAAATTCAAAGTACCCATTTCCCTTTCCTGTAAATCCTGGAAGCAATGCCCAATGCTCTTGATATCATCTCGCAAGCTATTATGTGTAGTAATGATGGTCGTAACCTTTGTATAATATAAACTTATCTCTAGTAGAGGTACACTGGTAATGACTCCTACTGATGATATATATGACATATATAACAACCATTATAAGTACGGATCAAATTAATTCTTGTTCTTTAATCCAGTTGGACAATATAAATTGATAAACTTTTTGAGCTACTTGTGTTTTGTGGCCGTGCCCTTAATTCTGAACTCCACTGGGAAAGCTTACATGCGTATTAGTATTGATTCATGATTCATTAGCAAACTAAATGTAAGAATCACAGTAGAAAATACTTACACCTAACTGCTCGACACAGTGCAACGTAAACATGGATATATCCTGAAATCAGAAATTGGGTTGGGGAGTTATTTAAAAGCAAGTTGTCAACTAACACGTTGTAAGTCAAAAATAACCATTAGCAAGACCATCCATCACAAATATATGACAATCTGCGTTTCTTCCAAAACGACTTTTGTGAAATGTTTAGTAATTTGATATTTGTATATAAATAGTACGTTCTGTTTTGAGATACACTATACAAACGAAGTATATCTAGACATTATTTTCAGATGTGTAAACTATCGGGCATCTTTAAAAAAATTTTGACAAAGATGAAGAAGTCATCTCACTGTTAAAACCCTTTCAATAATACACCATTTTGTGAAAAATGCTTTCATTGAAGTGATAGCAAATAAGGATTACTGTTGACAAATACCTCCAAGTCGTTTTATTGCACCCTAAGATCTCTTTCCTGTCATAAATTCAAGATGCATCATCATACGACATAAATACCATTACAAAAACAATAATTATTTTGTTCTATGTGTGAATGAGTTCAACTAATGGGAAGTAAACGAAGATAATCTGACGACACGTAATGTGACAAACGGCGAACAAAATGAAAAATTCTTCTGGAAAGATCTTCGAAAGATAGACATCAAAAGAAGAGCTATGACTAACATTGACAACAATTATTGTTATCCTTTGTAAGCTTGTGTACACATCCCTACATGAAACGTTCACTGTGTTATTAGAAGGGATTAGAAGGGACAGTGTATATGAAGAATGAATCATAAAACCTAGAAATTGGGGAAACGACAACTGGAAAACGAATTTTTATGAAAGTGTAAGATGACCCTTAACTACAGGCAAATGTTTGTAAAATGGCCATCCTAAAATGAACACATGTGGAAACTCATCTCATTCTTTCCTTGTATGTACCTACGTTTGTCGATACGCCGCATTATGTACAAAAAAACTTGCCTACATATTAAATGGACATCTGTCCTGCTGCTCATTTTGAGAAGTCACTACGCTCCCTGTTTTTGTTCACGTTTGGGATTGTGAATGGATAAATATTGACATTTTCCGTTTTTAAGCAACAATAAATATGTTTGCTCTTCATGTTCAACAGCCAAGTACACACAATAAGCACGATAAAAGCTGTCGTAAGTCGTAATTGCCTGTCCGTGGCTTGAGGTTTCTCAGTACAACAGGAAAAGGAGAATGAATTGGATGACTAATAATACCACCACATAAATAAGCGTAGTATTCAAGCATGCATGGAAAAGCACACGATATTTGGGTCTCTTTCTAAAGAAGTTGAACTGGACATCATTATAAGGAAGAAAAACTGGAAACGGATGAATGAACGGACGCGCGTCCTTGTCGTCTGCCGGACCGGAAGGCAATTTGATCGTAAAAGATCTTTTCCTGTTTGTTAGAATCTTCTCCGTAAAGAGCTTTGACCAATTACTCCGCGTAATGTGAAGCACGGTTATAATAACTTTTGTAAGTACTCAAGGATAATAAGCAAGTCAGCTTAGCGTTCAAATAAAATTGAGAGTATTAGGGTCTTATAGTTGAGAGTTAGACCACGGTAAAGGTAACATACAAATAACCAAATGGACTTTTCGTGACTAAGTGTACCAAACTTCTCACAGGAGGTGAGGATTGTTGATATTTGAAAGAGCAAGTCGGAATATAGTATATAGGCAGTTGTCTTTGTCTACATTCACACAAGACTAAATGGATGAGTTACGAACCCGCATTGCACGTTTTTTTGTGAAAATCTTTATTCCTGTATTACACGAACTGTTTACTTTGTGTTATCATAAAATGAACCTTAAATGTATGAACATCCTACTCCTACAACGTACCATTTTGTATTTGTGGATTAAAGAACGTTATTTTTCTAAATTTCCCATAACATTATGCTGATAAATAAATAAGTTTGTTATTGGAATAAAACGTAAAAGATAACTAACTGGTGCTGTACAGCGCTGAAAAGTATTACAGTTCCTTGACTTTCAGTTTTTATGATATTATGAACGTCTTTTCGGCACATGAACATTTCATGGCTTCATTCAGTCTGTGCCTCTGCCTCCCCCACAGTTTGAGGTAGAAAAAGGATGAATCATCACATCATCGTCAACTGAAATAAAACCGAAAATAGCTATATGGGTGCAAAACAGATCGTGTTTCACTCCATTTTCGATTCCATATTTAGTCACATCAAAATTTCTCGTTCGGTTTGCACACACACACACATACACACGAGCCGCTGCATTATTATTGTGGAAATTTCTAGGTTATGCCGTATATTACTATAAATTTTATATTTGGTACAAGTATTCATCGTTTTAGAGCTCGTTGGCTGTTAGAGAAGCCACATTCCACCAATACATTAAGGTAATTGGTGTCACTGTCAGCAATGCGCTTGTAAGCGTTCTGCTTTCACATAGCTACTACGACTATGGCATGCTGGTTTAGTGAGCTTTGTACGCAATAATTTTTCCGTTTTTACTTCAACAAAACAGTCAATAAGAAAAGATGCCATTTCTAAAATATATTGCTGGAAAAATTAGCTACTATTTAATTTGTAATGTTCTGGAATACAGTCACGCGTTATTTAGGTATAATATCTTTCGTGCATGTGACCTCGACATCTAATACTATCTATCTGCCTTGCTTATATGTACTCCCACATTGTGCAACGGAATTCGTGTTTTCATTTTCATTTCGTCAATGAGCTTTCTATACAGATTGCTTTATTGACTCCAGGTTAGTAAAATCAGAGGTGAGTATTTGACAACTTTCCGTGATTCTGAACCCCACTTCCGCATGTGTCTGCTTGGACGATAAATTCGTAGATACCAAAAATGTATACAGTTCGCATGATATTGCACCATAGATGATAATTTCTACTCTATTTCACCCGAGGTCTGGATTCTTGATAGAATATACAAAATCGTAATGATGAAACGAACTGGTTTTTCTATTTCCTTGTTTGGCTTCTTTGCTTAAACAGGCTCAAGTTGAATTATAACTATTTCCTATTTACTCCGTACATAGTTCTCCTACCATACCTTATGAATACATGAAATAATCACAACTTCACCTAAAGATCGTTGTGTTACTCAAGTTGGCCTTTCCATGATCAATTTCAGAGGTATCTGGTTCTGACTGATTCGTTGACGAAGCAAAGGGTAGTTGGATAAAAAGGTGCAAAGAAGTATTTTGTTGTTGTTATTTAGGTTGTTTGTTGGCTTGAGTTTAATTTCGTAAAACCAATTTTCTTCTTGTTATGAAACTTTGCGAACTCAACAATTCTCTTTTTAGTTTTTCTTTTTAGTTAAACTTTAGCTTAGTGAGGCAATGATCATTTCTCATATTCGAGAGCTTTTCTAAATAATGAACAAAACTACCTGTGTGGTATTCAGACACTTTAGAAAAGTTATTTCATGCACAGTAGTAGTAGCACATATTTGATGTCTGATTTGATTTGATTTCATGCTGTAGAATTGTTTAGAAAAACATTCCAAAATTATTAATTTCACAGCTTTGTATTATATCATATAATCAAATTCATTGCTTCTTCTTTATACCGATCCCCGAGAGTGTAATTATTTACTCGAACTACTTTTTCGGGGATTCATTATAAACCGGTGTAAAAAGCCTTATAGCTTAACCTTTTTTATAAACTTATTCATAAATATGTGTAAAGATTGGGAGTTCGAACTCAATTGTTTGAAGTAGTGTGACCTTAGAACTAGCAAAAGCTATAATCCGTACTCCGTAAGTGCTGGAAGTACCGCCTCGAGTGTGAAATAGCGAATGCAGACATTCAATTCATGTAATGATGATCAATAACACCAGTGTACAAACGTAGCGTGTAAGCTGTTGCAAGTTAGCTTTATTACTTTCTTGAATTCACGACATGAACATAACATGGCATATATCCAAAATGACATACATTACATGGTGCAGTAAGATTTCAATGTGCTGCTTCGCAAGAAGAAAGGGAAAATCAACCTAAATCAATCAATCAATCTGAACAAAATTTGAGATCGAATTAGCCAATTAATTTTTCAAGAAATATTATAGAACTTTCACGCACCCACATGGATCGAAATTGAGTCATGCTTGCTGACATATTTGGGAAATTCTTTACCATGTACCAAAATAACCGATAATTTCTTGATTGATTATATGAATAAATTAGAAGCATTACGGTTTCCATTTCAATTGCCTCTCTCCAACCGACCGATACGGTGGTAGATGTTCCAAAGCGAATACTAGCCATCTCACTTCTTTTAAATTTGAAAGATATGAGTAGGACAAAAGTTGTAGTATGGACAGACGGCCAATCAAGACCAAAGCATGAAGTAGTTTACGCTAATTAATAACGACTTTGATTTCTGTCAACAGTTTTATCCACACAGTGCTCAGCATAGTGTCTACTTACTCTAATATTTGAGATTACTTTAACGGACAAATTTGCTTTGACAGTCTTTGCCATATGTTTTGTTTGCTCTTTTATCAGCAATGTTGATGATAATATGAGCTGTTGTTGGCAAAACAGACACACGACCCACACACACATGGAAAAGGAAACAAGGCCGTCTTAATGGTAACAAGCAGCAAGTGAAGTTAAAAAGCATCAAGTACAACATTCATTGAGTTTTATTTGCTTTACACGTTGTGAGTAGGCACACAAAAACTGGCCTTGTAATTGCAACTTGCTAACGAATAAAGTTGACTTCTCTACTATAATGATTCTCTTTTGTATTTCATTCAATAAGGGAAATGGAAGCCAGGAATCCAGAAAAGAGAGAAGCGTGAATTACGAATTCCACCGAATCATGCGATAATAAAACGAACCAATTTATTGTATAGCATACATATAATGTAGGTACGTATAAAAAGTTCATTTCTCATTTAGATTCTTGATTGTCTGCGATCGATCTGCCTGGAAGAGACAACGTAACGTAACGTAAGAACTAGGTAACCTGTATTTACAAAAGCATCGTTATACTAGATTTATGAACGCACACTCCTGTATACAGTATACGAGCTATTAGCGCTACTATATTCCAACTTCCAACTTTGCTACTTTTAAACCATGCATTTTTGGTAATGGCAAAGGCAAAACCTTTGCGAAAATTAGGGCATACAAAAAGTGAGTCATACTTGAACGAACAAAAATCCTTGAATTTTGAAAACGAAAATAGGGCTGTTATAATAGGTGAGTATATTCATTTAGTATGGAGCATATTCAATTAGAGGGAGGGCCATTTCCTTAAAAATTAATAATTATACGACCTTCCTGTTTACAGTACAATTTCTCACACAGTAAGCAATGACGGCAGGAGAGGAGCAGCCAACACTAGATTATTACGTGCTGGCAGAGGCATGCCATACAAAGTTTAATTTTATGTTCCTTTCCAAATAATTTTGACACATTGCGCACTCAAAATGACACGATAGATCTACTCCATCCTGATTGCACTGTTCTAATCTTCACCAAATTGCAACCATATCGTATCATGTGTGAAGTCTGTGTTGCACAGTGCACAGCCAACAGAGCAAATACAATTTCTTCATCAAATCATTCGAAAGCTAATATTTTTGCACACTCTGTTTTTGTCTATGAACAACCACGTACTTGCGTTGCGTAGACTCGGAGACCTTTTGTAAGTTAAATGAGAGTGGTGCCTACGTACACAAATAATATATTCGTTTTTTTGTGTACTATGGCTCTTACTACAAATATATACTGCATATATGCATATATCTATATACTGCTCGCCAAAATGTTGCATTCAATAGTTACAAGGTTTAGCGCTTTATTCCTTCAACAGCCTTGCCGTGCCTTTTTAACTGCTAACTGTAGTTTCTATTAAGCATCGCTTTGCACTCTGCACGCTACATTTGTGTAAATGATTATAACACAACAATCTCACTGGATGGCCTCGCAAAATTCTGCTTGAGAGCTCTAACAGTTTTCTAGGTCGCTATAAACAATACAACAGTATGCATTATTTACCCACTTGCCACATTTAACCACATCTCCTTCTTATTATCATTGTTTTTTCTTCTCTGAATGCGCTTTGACTTGTATGTGGTGCCCATTTTATATTTATGATTATGAGTGATCCTTACAATATTAACAATAATACACAATTGACTATATAGCATTTCATACGACAGCCACGTACTTTCGTTTTAAGGCAGAGTGCGTTAAGCAAAGAGCTTTTAGTAAATAAGTGTCTTATTGTTGTGCACATCAACTAAATAGAGTAGTCTGTGTTCAACAATGAACTAAAATGTAACAGTTTCTTTTTTTAATAAAAAGCTGTAATGAATGAACCTCTCTTCGCATTTATAAAGCCAACTTAACATTTTTCTCTTCCTCACACTTGCTAACAACAACTCAACTTCCATAAATGTAAGGAAAATCTCTGTTCTCTTAAGATGTTTATGCAGCGACATAGTTCCTGGTTGGTGTGCTGCTGGCTCTCAGGCTGTTGGTGTGTGCATATATACCTACACAACACATATAACAGATAGTGTGTTGTGTTGTCAAATAGTATTTTCATTCATTGCACACGGGATCCCGGCACCACCGCTGAAACACAATAGTTTTTTGCCGTGTGAAGTTAAGTGAACTCGACGGCGCAGATACAAGCACGACGCATTCCTTCATAAAAGCCGATGCCATGCATACGAACATATAAACGAACTTTACTGACTGTGTGTGTGTGTGTGCCACAGCAGCCAGGCAGGCAAGTAAGAAGAGCGAGAAGCTCACATTTTTCCCTTACTACAAAATACCACATTATATCAACCGAGACCGAGACAGTCCTTCCTTCTTTTTTCATCAACATCACACCACACCACCACCACCACATTGAGAAGAAAACCTACACACACACACATACACACACACACACACACACACACACACACACACACACTCAAGTCAAGCTAGGCTCACATCTAGCGTTACCTTGCAGCCAGTCTTCAGCGTGCGGTTCTCCTGGTGAGATCATCATCCGAGAAGAAGCATTATAACAACAGACATCAACACGAGCTAAATTGCATACTTTCAAGCATTATATACAGATTTTTTTTCTACGTTTACTACTCCATATTATAGGTATTCCTACTTCTCCTTCTTATAACCACTGCGGACACATTACAATTTTTACCATTTATTATTATTACTTATGGTAAATACTCTTATATATACACAAGTATACACACATCTTGAATATATGCACCTACCTATTCATTCATTCTGCTGGTGGGCATATCGACACATAATACTGTAATACCATTATTGTACTTTTATCAACATCTCTCTCTCTCTCTCTATCTCTCTTTTCTACAGCCTCATTAATATAATATACTCCTGATTCCTTTTCTCAAATGCTGTTTAATATAGAATCGCCAAACAAAAGCCTGCTTTACTTCGCACCATCCACATCATAATCTCTTTTTGCGCTTCTCATTCATTGCATTAGATCGCGTTCATTTCGTTACTTATTTGGTGCAATTGGGAAGGTTTACAGAGAGACAGAGGATACACAACAATAATATATGCATTTTACAAATGCAAAAATAGTGTGCAGATAGAAGCTACATTGTTAGTTGCTATCATCATCATATCTTATTATCTCTTGCATATATATAGAGAGATATATATTTTTAAAGCAGCAGAGAGCAGAGTTTGTATTGTTCATTCATTTAGAAATCGTGCTGTTTCACCTGCATATGCATACTGCATGCATACCTGTCTACATTATTATTCATGTAAACTTTGAACAAGCTGTAAGTTGCTGCAACAAGCTATGCCCATGTTTATTTTTCAAACTTGCTACAACAATCTTTCTTCTTTTATTCTATACACGGCTTGTTCGTCGAGGTTCTTCTCTGTAATAGGCGAGCACAGGTTGAACTGTTATAGTGAATGCCTTCATTTATCACCTGCTGTTGAGGTGTGTAAGCCGAAAATCGGACAAGAAATTTTTCACAGATCCGTTTTCAAGTGACCAATAATTGAATTCCGGATGTACTGTATTATTGATAGTGTGTGGAATCGAAGTACACAGATTCAGAGCGCTTGAGTATTCCCAAGCGTCAAAACTTGAGTTTCGTTACCTACGTGTGTAGCAAGCAACATCGCATCTTCACCAGCGGAAGAGATACATCGTGTGACTAATTGCATTGTCCGCGGTAGAATGATTGTAAAGCACTTTAGGCGAGCAGTTTTATGACGAAATTTGATACTGATAAGGAGTAGTTTGATATAATTAAATAAATCATATCATTACTATTGCAAGTCACTTTTCCAGTGTGTTCTGAATAATCGTATACGTACGTAACACGATTTCATCAGACAAGAATACTGTGAATAGATACGCTGGCTGAAGCTGAAATAGATTTACAACTGCACTTCTATATGGTGACAGATTTACACTCTGCCGGGGTTTTACGTCAACATTGAACAGATTATCAATTCCCGAAAGAATAATTATTTGTGCCACTGCACAGTAATCTATATTTCATTTTTGCCAACAGTTGTTGGGCTTGATAATTTCATACTAATTTAGGTTGAACTGATAAGATTTTCTGCAATGCAATGTTAACCGTCATTCCTTGTGTATTTTAGAACTTCAGTGAATTTCTGGTCTTGTTTTGGACCAAGTGAGAAATCATAAAATAAAAATACGTTATTCAACGCGACGACTCTACACAGTTAGAGAGGAAAATCAAAGGGACTTACTTCACCCCTAAACGGACAATAAGCCAAAGAGTGATTTAATTGAATTCAAGGAAAGCAACTTTTCGGCAAGGACGTTCGAGGGTACCGAGTGCAGAGACCTGCGGAAAGGAATTCGAAACTGCGGATTAGCTGTGGAATTCACGGGACTCAACAGCTATTTTTAAGATGACCCTTGTCAGTGGCTGCATACAAACACGAACCTTTTTTCATGTTCATGCTCTTGTCGTGAAATACCTATAAACGTTGTATTTTTCCAGTGGTGGCTTTCTTTTTGTGACTGTGTAAGACATACTTACTCAAAGCAGGGGAGAAACTTTGTACTTGTTCGTTCGTACATACTTTGTGAGGTACCAACGTGTAAACAAAAGGTACTCAAACATCAGAGGAAAACGACTGAGCCAGCATTATTGTCGTAAGTCGTAAGCAGAAGTTGATGCAAGTTGTTTACTTGACAGCAACTTAAACCTTTTATACGGGCCACGTTGTCCGCATCTGCGGTCCCTTGAGGGCTTTTACGTGTCACGTTTGTCGCAAGGAAGGAACCTATTATTTCCATTTACTCCGCATTTGGGTTGTTTTTCCGAAGAGAGAACTTACCTGTCCTCAGGCTGTTATCAACTGAACTGAGCACATTTTCCAAGAAGAACAATACAGGTACGATTTTTTACGAGTTGTTTACTTACTTCCATTTATTTGGTTCATAAAAATTGGGCAACAATATGTATCACTTCCTTATGGTCATTTCATGAAAAAAAATGAAAAGGCTTGAAGCATGTAAGCTGAAAAGCTGTATGTGTTTGTTGTCAAAGATCGCTCAATGTTACATGTTAGCTGCAATTCGTTATATGTTTGCCTTTGCATAATATATATATAGCATGGAATACAATATCAGCATAATATATACACATATGCTTTGACATTTATCACAGTAAATCTGTAACTAAATATATTGCAAAGGAAAAGGTAAAATTAATTTTAAATGGTACGATATGCACGATATACGATATCTATCGTGTAATGCTAGCAGCACTCGCTCTCGTTAGTACTACTGTTATCAACAAGGAAAAGGATATACATAAATGACATTTCATTATCACAATTCCAAGTACAATATATTAATTAAAACAGATTATCGTTATCAGTGCAGCAATGTATGGTAGATGAATATGTCCATGATGTTTTTGAAGCAAGTGGGATAACGTTGAAAACAAAATTTGGAATCTTGTAATACGGACAGGGAACAAGTAAACCCCATTTGTATGTAAACTTTAGAAGGTTGCCTGCCAGACAAACACTACCTAGTAAAGTTGCCAATAATCCCTTGATGTAAAGACACTATTGCTGCTATTATCAGTTCTCCCCCATGAAACTTACCGTAGGTGCATGAGGTAATGTGATGATGTGATACCATACGGATACTTACATGAAGTAGAGGTATGATGACGTGATGGCATAAATGTATTAGTATTCATTACCCACGATGACGACTGTTATGGCCGTTTAGGAGGTCCCCGATAACGTAATTTGTTATTTGTTGTCGTACAATTTAAAACATAATTTGGCGGCTGTGTAACAAAAGCATTCCAAATCACTTAGTACAACGACCATCAATTTATTAAAGTTTAGGGCAATTACCGTAGAGTACGGTTATGAAAATAGCGTCACAGGGACGTAAAGCAATTTTCACATCAGACGGTTTGACCAGTGACGTTATCTCCTGACCGTTGGGCGACTATGTGTGATATCATCATCATTATTGATTGCTTGCATCATGTAGACACATGCATGTTTCAAAGCACAGTTGTGTTAGTGAATGCATTTAAAAATAAATTTATACAAACGAAATAGCTGCATATAATGTATGGAGCGTTTTAGCGCACAGACTTTAAACGCTAACAGTAAAAAAATGCAAATAACATGTTTGCGATGACGGCAGGCTGAAGATATTTTATTGAACAGTCTGGGGATGAATGAGTCATCGTCATAAAAAGACTGCCTCCATCAAACAATGCTGGTGGTGTATACCCTGTAATTGTTGCCATTTGTTGGTGCAGCAGAAGAGACAAGTTCCTGCATTTTAAGTTGCATTTTACTCAAAGCTTTATCATAGAGAGTCTTACTTTATCCATCTAGCGTTCGCGACTAGGGATGATTTGGTAACATCCCTCGTCATCCCTGTTATGTGTTGTAAAAGGTCGTTACGCACCACCTTTGCATTTACCTTTGAAAGTGTACCCATCTTTAGCGTATACAAGGGTACTGCTTCGATTCTGCAATGTAGTGTAAGATGTAAGTAAGCAGTAAGTTCGCGCAGATTTGTCGTTGATATAATATACAATAATACAATACACAAGCAAGCACTTACTATGTAAACTTTCTATCAAATCTGTAGACAATCTTAAACCGGTATGGAAAATTGGGATTTGCGACTTTTGAGGGTTCGCGAAATGGATTTTCATTTTCATGTTTTGAATTCATTGGTAAACTATAAACCTGTGTTTAGGGAAGGTACATTCTGTATCAAAATGCAAAACAACCTCAATATGCCTTTTCGACCTTCATGAGCAAAGGTGACGATAACGCTTGGTTAGCTTATCATCATTATTTGCATATCACCGGTACATCTTGTATTATTCTCCGACTAAGGACTAAGAAATGAGCCTTTATACGTTTTAATAAGTCAAGGTTGTTGTTTATGTCGCTCGTTTGAGTGTGTCGTAAAAACACCTACGAGCAAAACTTGAATCCATTCGTGTGCTCGAGTAAATCACATCAAAACATTGTTATAAACATGTAAACATTTATATGCTCAGATATGTCATCCGACTATTTATTTGTTTGCTTCAACAAAGAATAATTTAACATCCTTTGCTGCTTTCTGCTCTACATTATTTTATGTGGATAATACTTTTATTATTTAAAGTGTAGCCTATTATTAACGTAAAACCATGAAAGTTTGTTTTTTTGTGAGGACGAGTTGAAGAGTGTAGGATAGTACGAGTAAAAATCCTGAAAAATAGACGAGGGAGCTTTTTAAGAGAGCCCAAGAGCTGTAGGCTACGAGTGTACATCCTACACGCTTACATTTTGGATAAGTTGTCTCGTACTGACGATGTTTTCCATACTTCTCTGTTGGTGATGATAATAGTTTGCGTGGGGTGATAGAACTTTCCATGATTTCGTTTCTAGCAGTTTTTTTTCGAATGTTTGAAGTTTATAATGTTGGACGAGGTTGCCGCGTCTCCTTTTCACGTGCCCGTAGCTATTTTTGTCACAAGAGGAACGATAACAAGGGCGTAGAGTAATTTCCTCCATATGTGTCGAAATTACGTACACAACGTAAGTGTAGTAGTATGTGTCATGTGTGTAACAACATATTATTTTTGTGTCGAATAAATGATGAACAGAACCAAGGGTTTTCTAGAGAGAGAGGCTTCAACTCATCTTGTAGACGTTTCCTTTTTACAACAGCAGTTGAAATTTATGAAAAAGATTTTTTGTAACTTCCTACCACTTCTGGGAGCTTTTTTCTGGCAATAAAAATACCGTAACAGACACTGATGTGAAAAATTACGTGAATTTCACAAATTGTTTACTTAGCCTCATTTACGTTAAAACGTAGTAAGTCAGTCAGCATCTTTTCCTACGACGCCATGACTTTTATCACTCAAAAGTAACACGGTTTCTTATTGTGACTCATGGTCGGTTCAGCCCAGATGAGGGGAAAATACTAAGCGGAATGTTTTTTTTACCTTTTCCCTTTTTTGTAAAGCTATTGCTATACACATTGCTCAATCAACTTTATTATTTTTGAACACGCAAATTGTTTTGTGCTAATTTTATTGACAAAAAATGTGCTACTTGTCTTGCCATTGACTGTTAAGTAAACAAAATGTGTGTGTGTGATGTGATATTGATATGCGTATTGCATATACTTACTCTCAGCTCATTATCAATTCCCAAAGAACTGCAACATACTTTGGTAAATATATCTATTATTTCTATTTGTGTTAGAGGTAAGTCGTAAAATAACTTCACTTGTCTGATTTCCGACTCCCCTAAAATATAATGACAAGTGTGTTAAAACGGGGAATGGTTAACTGGACAAGCGTAGCAGAACAAAAGCCTGAAACTACCGCATTATTCTGCTATGTATACGAAACGCCTACCTATATAGTACGTGTGTAGGAAACGGCGACCAGTAGTCTCGTGTTATCCAGCTATATTTCATAGGAGTACCATGTAGCCTACCACCTACCACCCAGCACCTCCACGAAAAATAAGCACACTTTTGAGGGAGAAAGTCAATCTGGAAGTAATAGCCCAGCAACGAAGGACAGAGAGCGCATTATGAAGGCAATGTCCAAAACTGGAGCACCTTCTCATAATGTTAAGCAGCTCTCATACGAAACAAAAATAAAGCTTAACGGTTTTCTACTTCTAATATCTATGCAATAGTATATATAACTGTCGCCCCATTCAGCAGACTTTCCGGCAAGAAAGAAAAAAGGCAGCAGCGATTGCACGGAGAAAAATCGATTGCCGAAGCCTAGTTTTGAAGAAGGCTCCTTCTCGTCCTCTCTTTTTGGGACATTAATATTTCGGTGATAATGATAGTACCGGACAACATTATGGCTTTACTGTGCGCTGATGTTCTGGAGGCGCACATTACTAGAAAGATGACGGAATTCATGCAATCAGGCAGTAATGGAATGCTCCAGGTGGTAATAATGATAATTACATGGCTTCGTCAAGATTCACTTTTAGAATCTCATGCTGCTGCTTCACAGCACAGCAGTTTGATTACATATATACATTTCTCTTGTGAATATACCATATAGAAATGGTCGTCGTTTTCTCACACAACGGCTTTATACACATCGTTAACTTTTTTCATTCAACTCCCACTCTCCCATAATATGCATGTATTATACACCATTGGACCATTGGTAATGCTAATGCCTCCATCTGCGTCTGCATCCACTGGAATGAAAACGCGCGTACTAAAGTACTTTAACCAGAATTGCTGTGCTGAGAAGCATCACTTTCCGTATTCCGAACCATCTCTGTCCTATCAGGATGAACGAATGAAGTACTTAATTCCTGGCGACGAAATTATTTTTAAAATTACCCCGCTCAACTTTCCCAGTAGAAAAGTGATCATCATTGCGGACAGGCCCTTTTCCAAACATCTGCAACTGATTTTAATCTGGTAATAGGACATGAAATCGCGGCAAACAGACAAGTAAAAATAAATACCAACAATACGATACATTGAACACTTGTATGCAAATGTAAACTGAGAGAGAACATTAATAGTTCAAAAGGGAAACGAGTGTTGTTGGTTTAACGACTTCGTGTTCTGGAATAGTTGCAGTAGTAGTAGAGCGCCAACTAACTAACAACTAGGTATAAAGGTGGTGTAATATCGAACGAGAGCATTTTTAGCAAGAGTATTAACTACATGTACGTACATACATACAACAAAAATACCTAAAACGTAGAGTACGATGATGACAATGTTCATTCTTGTTAGGATCATTAAAAAGGAGGGTAAACACTGGTGTTCTGGATTGAATACAACAAATGGAACGTCTATAGATAGAGGGTTCACAAAAATACTATCCCCGCCGTAAGTAGCAAGTCCCTATAGGCATGTGCCCCAACTTTTCTATGGACCCACTCAACTTTGATATTATTAACTGTCTATAATAGTCTTTTCAAGATGCATTATACTTACCTCTGTAGACATCAGCCTATTATTAACACGGGCACAACGGATATGTCAAAGCCAACCTAACGTACAAATATAGTAGCGTAATAATACTATAGCGTTCTGCAAAAATGAAGACGGGCTTTTATAAAAGATTTTTTTTCTATGTCGCCGCGCTGCGTACTACATGTGCCATGGCATGTCAAAAGACGAGGAGAGACCTGGCTGGTGTAGTGGTGGTGTGCTACTGCTGCTCAAGTGATGACTCATCCCAAAGTAAATTTAGCAGCAGCAGTATAGCAGTTTGGTGAAACACCCATGGAAAGTCAAGAGACTACCTTGGAACTATTTGGTTGCTTGCTACTTTGCTACTACACTATAAGAAAAGTAACCGTCATTTTTGTATAAAAACTAACACTTATAATAAGCTACTACAACGTGGAGGATGTAAAAAAATATATATAGTCATTCCACTATACTTTTCCTCTTCGTGTATGTGTTCATGTACGTTTCCACACATTTTCTTTTGCTGTTGTTGCTACTGCTGCAGCGTAGATTAATGTAACAGCGTACTTCCTTCCTCCACTGTTTTCCTACTCTATTTTAGATTCTTCTTTCTTTCTTCTTTGGCAATGCAGTCCTATTGGATATATAGTCGTTCGTGGAGCGTTGTAAACGACTATATATGTTTTTTTATACTCACAATGAGGCCGAATAACTAAAATAGTCTTGGCATTTTTTTGTTTGATCAAATTATGTTCCGCGAAGCCATGCATGCATACGTGTCCATATATACAACAGCATAATAAATTGTCTACCACCACCACTACTGCTAAACTACCTCCACACATCTACCATCATGATTTTCCTTCGATGTCTTTGAATTTTTTGAATCAGAAACACTCGTCGTTAAGACATACTGCTGGGCTTTTGTCAATTCTTTCGTCTATTCAAAATTGATTTGCTGCATCAGCATTCTAAAAATACCTACCTTTTATGCTACCTTTTATGAATACCACCAACAGACTAATAAAAGTTCGCGCCAGCACGTTGTCAAATAAATTCATATATGAAGAGAGGATTGCTTATATATTTGTGCTAACAAGGAAGCATACTACCACCGAATCGAATAAGCCGACTCAACACAGCGTGTCAGGGGTTACTACTCCGTGTAAGTAAAGCTGGTGTAATTTAATTGCAATTATAGTTTTAGTTCTACACGAAAATAATCTTGAATTGGTCTGCACATCATCGCCGCTTCTTAACTTCACTACACATGTAATATTTTGTACTGAAATGTGTGCAACTTGTCCATGAGAAAATCGTACATTAGCGACCCATTTCGGGTTTGATTTCCCACACAAATTATCCTGTTCTTTTCTACCTTCTTGCAGTGGCTAACTTTCCTTGCCTAACAACTTTAACTGAAAAGCCCACATATAACTTAAGGTACTTGCTGTATTCCGACATTATTAGTCGTAAGTAAAGCAATAAGTGAAGGAAATGTTTTATTTTCCGTCAAAATTGGATTGGATGAACTATAGATAGCATACAAAATGTTATGCATTTGCATATTTTCTAAATTCAGTAAAGATATAATACTATACGAAAATAAAATAGGACATATACACGGGGTCTTTTGACCACTCCGTAATTTTTGCCTACGCTGTGTATACATGGAGTTCTCTGAGGCATCATTTCTTTTTACATTTTTCCATCGCGTTGAATATATATGGTTATACGGTTTTGTTAGTCTGTAGTTATGTTTCTTGGTTGATTGCGATTGCGAATGTGTTTGTGCTATATAGCGTAGCGCAGAAATATATACCTTTAGCATTACTGTAGTTTGTTTTTACGACGTTTTACGATGATGATGGTCATAGCCATGATATGCTGATGATAGGCAATTGACTGTTGAGGTTTGTACCGCTGCTGCTGTTGCTCGTGATGATGATGATGTTGATGAGAAGACGAAGGAGATGAGTCATCTTGGCACTCAACTGCTTAAGACGTTGACGTCGCATTCTGTTTGAAAAGAAGTACAAGGGAGGAGGAGGATAAATATAAAAGGTTCTTGTCTGAAATTTCTGATCTCTTCTTACGCTCTGAACGCAGATGCTTTGCATTATGTTTGCCTAAGGAAATACATCACTACAAACTAGAAAACGACGCTGCCCAAGAGATGTATCAAAGTTGCAAATCATACATTTGTGGCACGTTTTATGACCAGAAAATTTTGGCACTGCGAATGCTCGTGTATGGGACTTGCAGTACTCTGATGTAAAAAATTAAACCGTTGTTGGTTGGGTGCACAAGGATTATTTTTGGGTAAATGGAAACAACGGGCCATGGCACTCGACTTTCTTTTTTTAGTGTAATCTCCTCCGTACGGGCATCACAGACAAACGGAACCCAGTATAGGGTTTCCGCTACTGTTGTCGATTTTCGATGAACAAAATAAAGAAAAAGATGTTCAAAGTTATTTCCTACTTCTTCATTCACCCAACATCTTTTCAATGAACCCTTCCATCTTTATGTCTTTCTATTTTTCTTTGATAAACATGAAGAAGTGGAAAGATTCGTTTTTATAGCTGCTGCATAAAGTGCTCCTTCTCCCAGACACCATATCTATATAATTTCAAGAACAAGACTATGCAGAGTATTGGGCAAAGGGAGAATGACTACGGCAAAATCTTAAGTTTTTATGGGGCCTTTTTTACATCCACGAACTTTTATTTCAGTGACACTCGCCAAAGCTCACTAATAAAAGATTTTCTAGGTTTTATCACCTTCGCCTTTTCAATAAATAACTCCCGGGCTTAATCCTCGGTGAGATTGTGAATGTCAGGCGAATAAATTGAGAATAAAAGACATAAGGTAAAGAATGAAGGATATTACTTTTAAATAAAATATGCTTGTTTTTCCTATCTGGATTAGTGTTTGTCTACACACCAAAAGCAAGTGGTACCGTAAGGAATGCCTGCGAACTTGCTTTTTACACCTAAGCTTAGGCATTCTTTTATATTACGTTTGCCTGGCTGTATACATGCCTAGATCTAGATCATTTCTTTGTGCTCATGTTCATCGTCTTTATTATTACTGATCATCATTTCTGCAAATAAAACATTGCTGCTCGTACGCATATCTTCCTCGCACCAACAAATAAAATTTATGTAGAATGTCAAATGTAAATACAAAGCGCCTACAGAGTGTACACGTTAAACATTTTTTTATGGGGATGGATTATTGTTTGGGTGATGATGGTGATGGAAAAGGATAAGACACACCAGACCAGAGAGTGAGAGAGAGAGATAGATCTGTTTTAATGATAAAAGCAGATCTCCAAGCAGATGTATGGCCTCGTTCTCAATAATATCTTATAAGCTAACTGCATCACACATTATATATTATCCAATTTTGTTCAAGTGGTGTTAATATAATATAATGTATTTCCTTTATGAGGACGTGCTATCTTTTGGCGAGATCAGAACGTGACGTGGAACAACATCTCCTACATAATCAACAGAGAATGTTTGCAACGGCACGGAATTCGATTTCCAAATCAGAGTGCTCGACGAGTGTTTTCAAGCATTTCATCACTTTGACCAACCTGGATAATTTCAGTTTTGTAATGTAATGCCACTTGGCTTATTTGTTTCAGAATAATAATTATTGTCGTTTGTACGATTAGTTATAAATGGTATGAATGAAAGGCAAAAAAGCGCTTTAAAGTCTTTACCATTTCTGTCTTGAATATCAATGAGGAAACGACTCTCTGTACTCGAACGAATAAAGTCAAATGTGTCTAAGAAGCAGACAGTTTACTTTTTTATACGAGGCAGTATATTAATCAGAACTGTTGTAATAATTTTAAAAAGAGTATTGATCTGTCAAGTAAACATGGAACTTGCTTCTTGCTGAAAAAAACGACTCTCTGTCTCATCGCTTATTCTTGATAAAATTGAATTAGTTGCGGTTTGTTCAAGTTTTTCGTGCTGTGATACACAGCTCACAGCTCCAACATATAAGGAAACGTATGTAACGACGATCATGGGCATAATTTGAGGAGGCAAGAAATAGCAGGAAAAAAACAAATTTCTGCTGTAGCATTCATTAACAACGCTTTGCCAGCAACAAACAACCTTTCTGTCCGCTGTAGTCTGCATTCCACCTAGAGAGATGGATGAACATAAAAAAAGGTTTATATACTCCAGTACCAATGTGTCGTACCACTTATTTGCATACATTTTTTTCAGTCAGTTTTTTCCTCTACTGTTGTGCTACACAATGTAGTCGAGAAGTCACGGCGTGAACTTGTGTAAGAATAATGCTGCCTCCAGCCTTTATTCACAAGTATTCGTACAGGAAGATCATCAAATCCCATTTACACGTACGCATCCACTTTATGGTCAATGTCATTGAAAGCACCTTGTTTGGCTTCACATTGTTGCAAGCACATCAATGTTAAATACATCTACCTATTATCGTCCAAAACGGTGAGTGATGCATAAAAAATACGCATACTCCCAATCACAAACAGACTATTTTGCCACGCTGTCTAACACATATTGCCAAGCAAAGCCAACTACAAAATGAGTGTCATGGGTCAAGCATATTCAAGTTGAGTCTTTTGTATTCAAGTTCCTTCTTGACGATGATGACGTTGCTCATTTTACGGCATAATTTACATTGCCTGCCTACAAACGTTAAGTTTACTCCCGTCACCGTCAAGAATAATTAATTTCCTCCTCTTAACACTTTTTACTGTGTCATAGCCAATATGTATCCAGCTTATGCCTTGTAGAGAGGAGCTTATTTTAATGATGGACGAGGACGCGTATGAATATTCTTGTTTGTGACGACGGATGAACTTCACTTTTCTTGATGTACATTCAATCAAATTATATGCATTTCCGTCGTCACGTGGGTATAACGTGTGTGTTTGCATGCATTTATTTGTGGGATTATATGGATGTACCTGTGTGTATGTTCGTAGGAACAATTAACAATAGGGTTAACTGTTTACTTCCTTTCTCATTCAAATCAAGTGGTAAGCTTATTCCTTTCTCCATTTCCACATTCATTTCGATGAATTGAAATCAAGGAAGTCTTTGAAAGGGTTTTTTATTCAATTTAATTTCAACATTTTCCAATTACGTTTTTCCTGCAACCATATTCAACAGCGGAGACATGAGGGCAGAACAGAGTATATGACACACAAGTATGGTTCAAACGGCCCACTGAGATTTATTCTTGTAGTTTCAACAAATCAATGTTTTTCCTGTTGTTTACACACTTTAAACTGTAATGCAAAGGTTGTTAGTGTCCCTTTTCGGATTAGGCAGTATTAGGCATGTCATACAATTGAGATTGAGAATGATCTGATCATTGCATTCAAAGTAAAAATTAAGAAGGATGCAGATGTCTTGTCTAGATTAGCTTCACGTGAACATCCTTTCATAAAGGAAAAAGAACACCCAACACCGGACGGTAAATACCAACTTCAGTGTCGGAGCCAAGCATGAAGCATATATAACCATCTTGTAAGAAATTATAACTTATTCGTCGTCATATATTCTGAAATGTAAATAAAGGTAACCCGATCGACATCCCATTCCCTTCACGATCACAAGAAGTGATAAATTGTAAACGAATCGTTTTTGCCGGTTTCTACCATTCCGTATTAAACTACAAATGAATTTTTCATATAACAAGATGCTACAATGTATTTTGCCGCGTGTCTCTCTAGCATAATAACCGTAATTCCTTGAACCTCACATTCCGATCAAATAAACTCAACACTTTCATTTCCTTTGGCGCTAGTGACTAAACACGATGTCTGAAACATTTAAAAAAAATAATAATTAGTTAAATAGTCTAACGCATACTCGCACATAGTCTAGCCGTGTACTTATTAAAAACTACTTATAATTAACCTAAAACCTATTATGTATAATGATTTGCGTAGCACGTTGTAGCAGATAAGTGCGGAATATGTCACTCGCTGCAGCTGCGCAAAAGTTGGATGCGTCAATGGATTGGAATTTTCTTTATTTTCACAAGAATTTTAAGTCGGTCTTCTAAACGGCGTATCCTTGAACTGATGTGAAAATCTGTCCGTTTGTAAACTCGCAGCGTATCTTTATTAAAAATATATATATGTACCTTGTATACCGTTTCCAACATTGCATTGGGTGGAAGCCCGCCATCATCGTCGTCGTATACTATGTAGGTTAATAAAGCAACTCGGCTCACTTCCAGAATTTGTAAATTAGACTTCATGGTTGTATTACATTACGCTATTCAATACTAAATTTTTCTAATAATAAAAGTATATTTATAACTACTTTACATACGTGGCAGACTCTCCGAAATGGAAAAAGAAACGGTATGCGGAGTTGAACGAAGTGGAGAAAGCGAAAGTTGAGCTTGCTTTTCATCAGCTAACACACAAAAATGTTGCCATATTTCAATTTCAGCATAGTACTTGTTCAATGCTTTTCATTACTCCAGACCTGCTATGTTTGTCCTTCTGGGAAAGTAAAAGCAATCCTCTCAAATATCGATTATGGCTCATTAATCTTGGCGCTGGCTTCTTATTCTCGTATCGGTGCTACAAAATACAAAACTTAATTACTTACCAATTTCCCGAAATTCTGTGGTTGAGATGTTGGGAATGAAATGGAAGAAACGTAGGGTTGATGGGGAGATCAGTAATCTTTTGTGCTGTCAACGCATACAAAATACCAAAGTACAAAAGCAGCATCCGTCAGTTTCCAGCTCGTGTGCTGTGAAACATAGACATCGTATATACCCCTACCTATGTCTCCCTATATGTATGACGATGATGAGAAGGGAAAGAATGTCATCGAGATGAGCTCCTCTATTACGTCAAGTAACCTGTCGTAGTTTTAAGATATGTCTGTCATGTAAAACACGCATACCTTTTGCCCCTACACATTTACACCTATGGATAGCGGATTGTTTCACTTTCGTGCCAAAAATTGATGTTAATATTTTTTATAGACTAGAAAAAATTCTAATAATCTCATTCTACGACAACTTTCGCGGTTCTTGTCGACTCATTAAATCGTGATTATCGTCACTACATTCAACTTTTGCCGTATAATTTATTTTATGCCCAAAACTACGTTAATTTACATGTGCATGAAATTCTTTCTAGAGTATGTCACGCGTAAAATCTTTACTGGAGCAATTTCCTGTTTTTATCTTGTGACAGGTATAGGTAACTCTTCTTGACAAGCATAACACTGGATGTGTCATTCATTTTCTATATTGGGTTCATACCTACGCTACACGTGCATGTCAGCAAATATCTATCGACAGAAGGAGAGAAAGGATTGACGTTCCATTTGCTCTGTAACTAATCGATTGTTCGTCATTTATCCACAATTATTTCCATGTATCTAACACATATGCGTGTAGTAGATACGAGTACAAAGTACAACGGATTCCAGGCGGGATTTTTCTTGTTTACCTATAAACTTACTTGTCATATTAAGTGTACTTATACATCACGACCCATTTCCGCCCTTTTTCCTTTTCACCAGCATAGCAGCCAGAGGCAGATGCTGTGAATGAGGTTGGTAGACAGCAGCGGCAATATAGTTCATATTTCAACAGGATTCTTTCGAATGCAAGGCAAAAGTGGTGAATCGAATTGTTCAAAATGTGATCAATCACCCTAATGAAAATGTACCAATCAACAGCAATGCTAATGCATGGCACTAAAAATCTTTTCCGATGTGGTTTCACTTTACTTGTTCGTTGGCATTGATGACAAATCAATCCTTGGTTTCAATTGATGACTGTATATACTATACTAATGGGTCGTTTTGTACATTTCCGTAAGTCGTTACAATATCGTCGTAATTAATTGCTGTGTGATTCATGCACCACTGTTTTATGTATCTCAGTAATGACATAGAGTAAAATAAACCATAATAACGAAACCAGACAAAACAAAAGGAAAAAGCGGCAAATGTTTCCGTCTCATCTTCAGCTTTTCACGCTTTGTTTTCTGATGTGTGTAATGTGTGATTTATCGGGAAGCCTGGAGTGCATTAACTTTTGAATTATTCGTGGGATTTAGCGATACGAGTAATAACAATACACTTTCGGTTAGTTTTCGTGTTGAAAGGAAAATAATACTTTAAGCCCATTGAAAGGAAGCTTATGAAGAGCTAAGTAGTTGTTGGTCGTCCTCCAAAGGTCTTAAATCTGCATCATTTCGTGTTATTCATACATTTATCTGCGTAACGGCATTTACAGTGGAAAATACACCATTAAGCCTGTGCATCCGCTCTTTGATGTGGCTGGCTAGAGCGTCTAACATTATTTTCATGTTCTCTACAAAACTAACAACTAAAAGTTGATATACATTTTTGCAATCATTTTCTAGACTTACGACTTCCCTACACTCGACTCTCTCAGCCAGCACATCTTATAAGCACATACTTTCAACAACATCATCGTCCTTCCGATTTACTACGACGCTACAATGCGCACACAACAGCCAGCCAACCCTAATACATTTTGTCAAGTAATAAATTAGCGGGGTGAGCTATTTTTAGAGAGAAGTGGATAGTAATGGCACCCTTACCAATGAAAGCAATACATATCGACTGCCGTATAACTATAGATGCCTATATAAGAGCACGAAGGGTAAATGAAGTCAATATTAAACGGCAACAGGGTTTTGACTCTTACTTTGTTTTTATACGCTCAACAACTTCCCACGCAAATCATGACATGATGGAAAGAGAGCGGTGGAGAAAAATATGCCTTCGAGTTTTAATCCGAATACTTATTATTTGTACAACGTATATATACAGACAATATGTGTATAAGATGCACTCTGATGTACATATGTATATATCATGCTGTACTACGTACAAGAAAACAAACAGAAAAAAAGGTATTTTTCAAATTTTAATTCAGCGCAACATACGCTTTCTTGCGTCGATGATGACTAATCCACACTCAACGCCACTCTCATGACTATTTTTTTTATTCCACTCGCATCACGACATCGTATCACGAGACGAAACCTTAAAGTAGCAGAAAAAAAATTGTCCCGACCCGATCATCCTTCCTAGCACGAAAATAATAATGTTGTTAGTGAATGTATAATAATATTAAGTCAGGATCGGTTTGACGGTGACGGTGGTGGTGGTGGTAAAAGCATGGCTTATTACTATTATTTTCCTCTATGAAAGAAAAAAATTACTGTACAAGGTTGTCCATATTATAGCACCCTACAAAGCGAAACATTGTTGTGGGTCGCCGCTCCACGGAGTTTAGATCGTATATAAATATAAGAACCGAAACTATATGTCTATTTACACTAATTTTACAAGCGTGTACGTTCGAGACAACTTGTACGGATACATTTTGATAACATTCCCTTTCACCGCGTCTGCCTGTTCTCACAAACAAGACGACTATATATAGAGACGGAGCAAAAGTCATCCAAGGCAAAGTCATTACCACTACCATTTCCATCAACAAAACAATGTAGCTTTTGCTTTTCACTGTATCGAGTATATAAAATATACTCACTATTACTGCTCTTTTATGGTAGTGGTAGCGGATATAGCTTTCACTGATTCATAATGTGTCAAGTATGTTGCAGGGATGAAGGCTGTTTCTGGCTCATATACATACACACTGTACACCGCCAAACAAGCTTGAAAGCCTGCACCCATACCGAAGGGAAGAAAAAATCGGGTGGGGGACAGACCCGATTCCCGGTCGAGTTGTACGGCCACAGAAAATGTGAAGTTGCAGAACTGGCAGTGAGGTTTCCACACACATGAGCTACAAAATGACGGTGATAGTAATGATTATGATGATCCAAATTGATGACTCCTTCTTACCATCCAACACCACCATTATCATAATAATTTTTATGTATCAATATCACTCAAGACGAAAAATCGTGAAATATTATTCAGCCATTTCTCTCCTTCTGCCTTCTGCATGTGACATGCAACGTGAATTTGAACTTAAAAATATAAATAGAAAAAAGTTCAATCCGACGGGATTTAATCTCTTTACGTTGTAAGTAATGAAAAAGAGATTTAGAAGGACGAGCAAGGAGGTATATATAGCATATAGCTGCAACTCATGAGCCATACAATTCTGCGTGTGCACAATGTACGCTCAATAGTCAACGCACAAGAGTCAACTTGCTTTTACTAGATCAACACAATTTTTCACGCGGATAAAAGTCTTTTTCTCGTCCATATTAACCAGTACTTTATCTTGATTGATTCCAGGCCTTGACCTGATAATATTTTTATAAGCTTGGCCTTTCGATCGTTTTGCAAGTTTAATTGCTTAATTCAACTAGGGTTGAGTCATCTTATATTACTGCTGCTACGTGCTATGTAGCTTGTTAGTTGTTTCATGTGTATGTATGTGTGCAAAATCCTCAAGTTTTATACTATCGATATAAAAAGAGTCAATGAAAAAGTTTGCAGCATGTAGGTAGAGAAAGAGAGGTGGTGGATGATGATGATAGAAGTATTATAGTAGCAAGCTTTCACATGGGAAAAATCGTAGAAAGTTTTATGCAACCTTATTACGCGTATCAATTTTTGAAGATGCCGATCTAGATAAAGAAAACTTGATTTGTGTCCAAGAGTTCGAAATAAGCAAGGCCATACCAGGCCGTGTTTGATGTGCTGTAATATATTTTTTTCGTCTGGTTGAGAAAAAGTTACAGAGTCCATGAAAGGTCAGTTGATTCCCACACAAAGGTTTCAACATCTCCTTTTTTCGTTGGAGACATATTCAATACAGAACAGTAACTCATCTACTGGGCACTGTGATTCTCTGTTCATTTCAAATGTCACCGAATAATGTTTTTATTAATGGTGATGATGCGTTTAGTTGGTGATGTCAACGCATTACATGAAAACTAAAAGCTTTGCACTATTAGTACTGCCCCAATTAAAATGTGATTTCCATTCAGGTTTTACTGTTTCATTTTTTCTCTCATCATCCGACTATCGAAATAACGGACGCACAGTGTATTGGACCAACCCTTAATAAATTTAACCAGAGTGAAAATCTTCTTTTATGCTGCGACACTGTGTGTAAACCAAAGGGGGAGTATATTTTACGATAGAGTGTGAATTAATTTCAATATTCCAACCTCCACATTTTCCTTTATTCTCTTCGCTTGTGTTTCAGGATACATATAGACTAAAACAGTAAATGAATATCAATCATTTTGTTTCATACGACAAAGCAGAACAAAGCTGGGCTCACAGATTTTCCAAGTGGAACAACGAAACGGGCTCCGGCAGCGCACAACCCCACCTCGTCATTGTGCCGAGACAACAAAGCAAACGTTACTGCTGTGCTTCAAGTTTTTTGTAAGAGCTGACTCAAGTACGTATGAATTGCATCATCATCACGCAAAATGAAGATGATGGTGATCCTACTCATCATCATTTCCATGTTGATTGCTGCCTGTGTCGCTGCTGCTTTGGCTCCTCCACTTGACTACCCTGTCATCCGAACAAAGATATTAAAAATTCGGGTAGTTTACCGTATTCACAAAAGTTTCAAAAGAAAATATACATACATATTATGCGTCATCCTTTCCTCCTCGCGTCATCATCATCACTTCGTTGGAGTTTGGAGGGGTAGTGTTTCCTCTATTTACACAGCTTCCAAAGAACAATGTCCAAAAATGTACCCAACTCATTGTGCAAATGAAATGGCTAAGCTAATGCCAGCTAGATAGAGCAGAGACCTGATAGATCATCCAAATATTTCTGTGAATCATCAATCGACATGTATCATGTTTTCCTATCGAGTATGAAATATTGAACGTTTCGAGTTGCGATTATTATTATTTATTATTGTCCTTATAACTTTTATAATGCTTACAATTTTAGTCTTATTATGAATTGTCTGAGGACAGTAGTTTGATAAGGCCACCGTGCATATGACAGTCTAGCGTATAGTGTTACGGGTATTAAAGAGAGAGCAACAATGTCAACAATAGGGAACGCACTTTTTGACATGTTTCCTGGGATGGATTTGCCATCTGTCTAAGTACAGTTAGAAAAATAAAAAAAATAAAATCCTTTTATTTGTAAATCCAACAGGCACGCGACTATATAGGTACACCATACCCGCATTGTATGTATGTATCTTAAAAATTGTCCCATATTACTAATTCTCTATGTAAGTAAAGTAAACAAGTATCCAGTTTTATTGAAAAGCTTTTTTACATTGGCAATGAATCTCTGATGGATGAGTCGCCCATCGTTGTCGTCGTCATCAAAAGGGCTCCTCTACAGGCTGAACTCTACTGTTTATGGTTTTATATTAAAACCAACACCAGATACAGCCACCAACACCACGTCATTCATAAATAAGCTTTCATCCACCCATTCATCCAGAACGTACCCCATGCAATGCCAATAATAGGTAGTACATGTCAAATAGGAGTGCCTCACTCTAAAGCTGTATTTATACTTATTATAATAGGAACTGCCAGCAGCCGGCCGGCCAGCTGAATAGGGAATGAGGCAGACAGAGAATTGAAAAGACCACGCGTCAGTCAATTCACTCTGTTTATGACTCACTTTTACCACAGAAAACCGAAAAGAGGACGGTCCGCGCCGCAAAAAAATAATAGTGCTGTGAAGAAGCCGGGAAAGTATTAAAAAGTATGGAGAGCAGGAGCAAAAGAGTAAAGTGGGAGAAGAGAGAGAAAGAGAGAGCGAGAGAGAGAGAGAGAGAGAGAGAGCTTTTGCTTAGGGTGAAGAGCTGAAGAATGAGTAATGCGTAAAGTAAAACAAGCTTGCCTGTACCTAATATCAGAATACCCGGAACTGGAACTAGCCTGTTTTTCGGTTTTGAATACGCATAAATAAAATGTATACGGAGAAATTACCCGGCGAATCAATTCAGACTACTAAAAAAGCAGTTTGGCTCATGTAAGCGCGGGATGCATGGGCAGAGTGTCGTATTTGGAAGAGGAAGGAAGGAAACAGAAGAGGAGGAGAAGGACAAAGAATGACTAAGTCGATCGGATGGAGTTTACGGTGGAGTACAAGCTAAAAGTGAGTGGTGGCAAATGGGGTTGCTTTTGATGGTGGTGGTGGTTGGAGGTGAATCATCATTATCTTGTCATAATAATCTAGCAAATAAAAGAAGACTAAGCCATACTCAGCAACACACACACACAAAACACATTTACTGATAGCTCTGAAAAAGGAATTAGAATGGGGATATCAATTTTTTATTCTTGTCCTCTGTTGTTCCGCTGACAATGATGATAATGATGAGTGCGTTCTTCAATGTGAAGGCCTGGAGGAGAGCTGATATCTTAGTTCTTTGCTTATGCATCAAATGTAAAAATAATATATAAATATATATAACTACGCGTAAGGATGTATTACGTATGATAGTAAAATAACCTCCAACTGAAAAGTCACCCTCTTGGCTAGAAAAACAGTGCTTACTAGACTGTTCACTCCTCTAAAACATACAATGAAAAATAAAGAAAGCTGTGGAGAGATAAATAAAAAGAGGGAATATTATAATGCCCTTTGTATCTCCTTTTCTGATTTTTGTCTCTGGTGTATATTTACCCCCTTGTCCATAATTTTTATCTATCATCTAGTCAGGCTCTGAATCATCATCATTATTTAGCTGTTGGAGCAAACGAACTATCTTTAGCCCCTATAGTAATGTATATGCAGTCTTGTATTTATAATCGGTTACCTAATAGAATTCAAAGCGCAAATATGTGTGTATAATAATAAGTAACAACAATGGTGGTTTCGCCTGACGTAAATATAGTCCTTCTTCGAGCGCATAAATTGTGACCGTGTTTGTACGTGATGTAATTGGCAACCTTTGCATTCTTGAAAGGGATTGACTTTTGGACTTGATTATTAATCACAGGAGTGTAAGACGATGGATAGATTTCTTTCGCTTCTTTCTTACGTCAGAGGGGAAGCTCAACATAGTATCTGATCTTGTGGCACTGACAATGCTATTTACATTCACACGTCGCATTATGAATAAATAATGGTGAGTGTTTAGATTAGATTAGGTGGAGTGGACAATGCTTGGTGGTTTTCCTGCGACGGAGGATCCTGGGGTGAAGTAAGACCCACACCACAAGAATGCTGTATACAATGGGGATGTTTATAATTTAAGGATTTGTTCTGTGCATCATCACCGACTGAAGGAGTGTGGTGGTGTGAGAACGAATCAAATATACAGATATGCGTCATCGTTTCTCCTGAAAATCTGTGGATTTTAACTCGATGTGGGGAGAGTTAACACAGTTTGGTTTGGCCTTCCAAATAGTGATACTCTCGCATAAAAGCTGTATTCCTAGAGTTTTTTCCATCATATGCTTTCTCTTCCGCCTCTGCTTTCTTTTCCGCGGGCTATGTGTTTCCTCGAAAATACAGAAGTGTATACTGAATCTGAAATGTGTGGGCTTAAAAATAGTTGTAAATGTGAGGTGTACGTGCAAATCCGAGAGGACCTAGAGTGACGGTTATGATTTGCGATTGCATAACGTAAGTATATATACACAGAAATAAGTACATATGTGCCTAAGGAAATCACATTTTGTGTAGTTATTACGTTTTCTACCTACCACTACTTGCGAAAAAGCAATATTTCTGTTTTTTACTAAATAAATATAGTGACAGGGTAAATGACAGAGTTAAAACAGGCAGGGTTTCAAACCGAAATTAGCGATAGCGAGTCTATATGATATTGATTTCTTTTTGACCGGGCCTTTTTGTTGTCCTCTTCCCTAAGCAGGAGAGAGTAGGTATATAGTAAGGCATATTGCCAGGCTTGGAAGTAATACCTATTAATCTTTGATAAATGTGACGCACTGTCTGGCAAAAGAGGTGGGGTGGAAGGTGGAACTTTTCCTGAATTGCTACTTTCCTTGTCGCTTATACCTTATACATTATACTCTGACCACGCTCCATTTCGGTTTTTTTTGCAGTAGTCGGAAAGTTCAACCAAGAATACATAAGAAGGTACGTGGGTACGTTATCACATACTTGCATGCTCCATTGAAGTACGTCACCAAACGTATTTTGTCAACTCGGGGAAGGAAATGATGTCATATTACATGTTCCGCAGGCAATATGAAAGCAAACCATTATCTTGTTCCGTGTAATAATCTCGTAAGCCATTTCTTTAATTCAAAACCTAATGAGACGGGAGCATATGACACATGCCTTAATGAAATGAACAAATTGGAAAGGGTGAAAGACAAGACAGGATGGAGTTGAGGTTTTTTCTTGACATTTTCCGTTTCCTCCGTGGAATTCTCAAAGGCTATTACACTTGCTGAGGAGAGATGTCATTGCGGTTGTGGGGGTGTACTCAGAGATAAAAGTGTTTCTAATATTTGGAGAGAAAGAGAAATAATTGCGTATCGTTTCTTTTTTCTTTCTTTTTTTGCAAGGCACCCTTCACGTAACATAATCTTGGAGAAAAAAATGCCATTTTGCCAGAAACAAATTAAACGGTAGTTCTATGGCTTCATTTTTTCCCTAATGACCGGTACTATCTGCCATGTATTTGCCCCAACAAAGAATGATATCAACGCTTTAGCGTAACACCTCCCTGTAGAAAACAAAATTGTGTGAAACATGCCACGCACAAAAAAACACAAAAGCAAACAAAACCATTCTTCATTGAAATTGTACACGAAAAAACGCAAAACACACACGCACTGTTGTTTGCCTGTTTTTCATCTTCCCTGAACTCGTAACTGCATATATTTATTTACTGTATACATTTAACTTCGCAAGCAAACATATACATGCAGACACCCTGACTTAAACAAAATAGTAATACGCATTGGATTACAACAGGATTAAGCAAGAGCACAGCAAAGGGATAAAGTATCAGTGAAAGATCTGTAAATATAGACAGCTGCAAACATCCATCTCTCCAAACGCAAACTCTCCATTCGGCCGTTGTTGTGGACTGTGGACATATGCATAGCATGACTCACACTTTTCCACCTCCAAACTATCTTTTTCGCTCCCTTCTCTTGCGATAACCAACCCTCCCGCTTACGCATAAGAATAACAATCTAAAAGTCATAAAAATCTCAAAAAAAGTACTCGCATTCACATTCTCATCCCTGCGCGCCTGTTTTTGTGAGCGTGACCAAAAAAGCGAATGGTGATTGAGATGCTAATGATAGCACGCTAACACTTTTTTATATGTATCCCACGACTTCAGCGCGCTGGTAAAGTGATTGATTCAATGGCAAGCCATGTCGAAGTGTCATCATTAATATATGGTTTTCGAGAACGACATAAAACAGACCCGCACTTGTATTTTATGCACCGGATGGTTGACGTCTTTCGCTGACTTCATTTTTACTTCACTTTCAAAAGCATCAGAGAACATGCTGTCCAACGCACTCGAGATATTTGCATACGACCTTCATTTTTCAAAATGCTGTAATGATTAGCAGCCTCCATAAAAGGTGAAAATGCACAAATCTCAGACTTGGACACTTGGTTAACGTCTGTAGCTCTGGTAAAGACGTCACGTCTGTGTAAGTAAACTGTTTGGTTTCATCTTACAGGCATGTTGTTATATGACGTCGTTTTGGTAGGAGAGTTGGCTGCGAGGTGTCATGTCCTTCTCTGCGGTCGTTTGGTTCCTGGGAGAGTAAATGGAAATACACAGTAGTAGATTTTACCACAAAGGATTTGGAGTACCTCAATGCCATGCCAAACACAACGAATGGAAATCTGTTTGCAGGAAATACTTTATATATAAATACACCATAAGTAAATTACTGCTACTGTATGACAGCACAAGAGAGAGAGAGAGAGAGAGAGAGAGAAGAGATGATTTAAAATAAAATAATAAACCAAACACACAAAACGAAATCCATTCTGAAAATCGGTGAGTCAACTCCATTTTACAGCGACGTCGTTTCTCCTATACTCCCATCGTTTACTCGGGTAGTTTTTATTCTTTCGTCTCCCTTTCTCACACTCCAGTTCACGTTTAGTGTAGGTTGGAGGGACCCGACTAGTATACATACTTTGTTTCCTTTCACTGAATCCCTGTTTCATGATGATGACGAATGCAACACAATAGAAAATTGTGTTGGTGTGATGAGTAAAATATACTCTCTCTCTTTCATATGTAGTTTTCAGAGGGGAAACATCCTTTAGAATTGAAAGTATTTTGGAGGATGGAGAAAAGAAAGAGCCAAAGATGCGGATGGAGGAAGGTGGTGCTCTGGTTTGTGGCAAGGGGCTGTGGAAGAGTAGATTTCTTTGAATTTTTTTTCTTTCTCCTTCTTGTGTGTTAGTCATCCACATTACCTCCCCACTGTGTATGTGTTGAAGTGATCGGAACGACTAACTTAAGAACTTTACTTGAGTAAGTAACAAGGTACAAGTTAGTCATAGTATCAGCATGCAAGCCAAGAGATGTGCTTCTTACTTTCTCGGATTTTTTTCTCTTTCTCCCATGAACTTTGTAAGTAAGCATTCCTCTTTCCAGCTAAATCTGAGGGGTTCTCCTTTTCTTTTCTTCCCCCATTTCTTCTTCTTTTTCATCATCTCCTTATCGTCTTTCATTTCTTTTCTTATGGCCTAACAAGAAACGTCTCCTTCATCGAGATCCCATCACATACCGTCAAATCGTCGTTGCATGATACACACTTTTGTTTGGAGGAAGACGATGCGTGCGTTTTCATACCTTCCCCTCCACATTTGCCTCCTTCCTTCCTGATCCCCATTTCATGGGTACCCCATCATGTTGTATTCATATATTCCTGGCAATATTTTCCCAGCCTGCTTTACCCCGTCAAAAATAAGAACAAGTCAAGCAAAGGCAAGCCAGAATTATACTCGTACTACACGGGTGTGTGTGCGTGGAAAACGATCAAAGGGAAGAAAATGAAAACTAACAAGGGGAACAACGAACAACAATAATCATTCTTAAGATTTTACTATGGGCTTCTCGCATTCTTATAGATTGTACGTGTACAACAATAGTGGATCGGTTTCGTGTGTGAGATATTGTCGCTGTTGTGTGTTGTTATTGTTGCTGCAGTTTGCAGCCGCAGCAACCTATGTGAGCCGTGGTGTGGTGTAGAAGATGAATGAACGTTTTTCGATTTTATGTGCAAGCAAGCTGCAACAAGGATAAGAGCCTTCCTCATCATCATCTTAACTATAACTATTTTCTGGCTGGCACTCCTTCTTTCCGTGCCTCTTATTATTATTATTATTATTATTATGATTATTGCAACCTTCTATCTATACGGAGTTTTTCATTCTTGCTTGGGACACATAAACTAACAGTACATGCTCTATCTGACACCCTAAAGAAAACACCCTAAAAAGCTGACATCATCGAGGGAGGATGGATAACACACACCTAGATTATGTCTTGTGTCCAATAGTCCCATATCTATTGGTGTGCTGGATTGCATTAAATGTAATGATGATGGTATGACATGATGATGAGTTGAGGTTGAACTTTGTGGAAGTTGGATATTTTTGTAAAAAAAAATAATAAAATAAAACAAGCGATTCTTGTACTATATAATGCATGTCTGGAATCTGAATACATTTGCATTTTACTAGGCGAAAATTTGTAAACGCAGCTAATACCAGAAAAGTTTTTAAAGAATCACATGAACGAATCGTGTGATTTTTTTAGAGGAGAAGAGGAAACAGGCGACAGTATAATTAGCACGTCGGCGTTATATTTTGTACATTACGCTTCTACTTGGTAATTTAATTTACTGATTTAATTTCCACTCAACCCGTTAAATGCTCTCGATTAGTCATCAACACACCTTCAAAAACTGTGATGCGCCAATTGTAACATTACTGCATCAATTACTCTACTCCATTTTTATGGGCTTCCTTTGATCCCATTATTTTTAAATGGGTTGTTTTTTCCTCTGTTATTTTTAGAATGATTCCCTGATTTGTTTTTTTTCTGTAGTGACTGTGGTTGCTGTTTTTCCTCCACATTTTACTAAACATCCGATAAAAACGCTGTTGTTGTGCTCGTTGGTAAATGTCAATAAAAAGCTAATCTATACACTTGTTCACAACAAAACAGCAAAGCATAGAAAATGGCAAAAATCCAAAGTGCCACACAAGTACACACACACACAGGCAAACAAACACACGGAGAGCTTCGATTTGCATGCACTCAAATCAGATTTCAACAACTACGTAAATGCATAAAAAAAACTTCATTTTTTATAAGTCAAGATGATGACTCATCGCCTCCACTCTGTTGTCGAGTCCTTGCCATTGCCATTGCTAAAGTTATTTCACATAGCACATCTACCTACATTGCATCGCATCGCAATTAATAGCGTCAAAGGTGGAAACGAGACAAGAAAACTTTTTTGTTGATATATTTGTATTATTACTTTTATAAAAGGTATATAGCGTTTTTATATGACTATAGGCAAGTATATATAGTTAATGGTAGTGTCACTGAACAATAATTGCATATAAACAACATCATGGATGGAAAAATACGCTAGGAACAAGTACACAAACAACATATCTGCATACAACATGCGGATTCAAATTTTTGTACCAGTCAGAGAGTTCAATACTAAAACCTAAAACGGAAAGAAGCCATGCCTAGTCTGCTCTGCATCGCCCAACACCGCAAAAATGTCCACGCTAATGCGATTTTGAATCCGTATACGAGAGAGCCCTCATTTCTGTGTGGTAATGTAAGCATTATTATTGCAATGCCCTACGTCTTTACGTACTTTACTGTAATGTAATCGCAATTCGCGAATACGTGTGTGTAACGCCATGACCAATCTCTCGCATAGTTCGTCAAGATTTAAGAAACCTTGAAAATAAGTTGAAGAACACCATCGCTGTACTTCCATAAAATACCTACCCACAAAACGCGCTTCGTACTACGTATACAATACATTATTACTGCTGCCAAACTACGTGTGTGCACGTCGTACATATAGATTACATAAATACCTACCATAACCAACAAACCAGCATTTTATGTTCGTGCGTGGCTGGCAGTACATTTCCATGCATTTATTTTCATGGTTTGCTTGGCCAGGCCAGGCCAGGCCACAAGAAGAAATCATCCACATTTTAAGTGATTAACATAAACATTATGATGATGATAGAAAAAAGGTGAATTTAGGAGTTGCTCTCTCTTTCTGGCTTTGAAATAACCTCTGCAAAATAGTAAAGGAATCTCTGGTAATATAAAAAATACGATATTATAGTACGGGGTCGGAGAAGTTGACTAGAGAGGATATGATGATGATGATNCAAGAGAGGATATGATGATGATGATGATGACAGTGGTTTTAATTCATGAAAAGACGTCAGTAAGCTTGAGTAACATACCTACACAGACCAACAAGATTTTTTATAGCAGTGTGTGTATAATATATATTATGAATAATTATTTTGCAGTTGTTACTGCTCGTATACTATTACTTCGTACTACACTTTTACTTCTGCCATATAATGCCTCTATAAATTATAGACTTGCATTTAGAAATAAGATTCTTTAGTAATGATGTAAAAGGCTGAGTATGTATATATCCCTCTCGAAATGTACGTGGAAGAGCTGCTGCAACAACTTACACAGAAAGATTTATGCATGCAGGCACCCAGCTTCTTATTCTTTTTTTGGTCTGAAATTGTCTTTGCAAAACCGGTCGTGCCTCGTATTATTCTCTATGCGCGTTCAAATGAGAAGAGTAAACAGAGTTTGAGTTGAGTAGGATATGGTAGATAGACACCTTTGTGTAAAAAAAACAACACTGACCATTTTTGTGCGTCGTCCATTGTAAATCACTCTTCAACGTGCCTAGTCATAGGTTTTCCTACTCGCTTGCTTCCATCATCAAAAAACATTTCCATTACTCAATTCACAACAAACAACAGGTCACTTTTGTGTATAAAAAGGTAAAAGATAAACACGTAATCTTCGGATAACAAGCCCATATAGAGAGTGAGAGAGAGAGAGAGAGAGGAGAGATTGTGTATTAGTTCAGTTATTACAAGCTTCTAGATCACCAAACAAAAAAAAACTCGGTTGTAATAATACAGTAGGAGAGGGACACCCTGGAAAATTTCCCATAACATGATTGCACCGTTTACTAAATGGTAGTAAAAGTAAAACTAGAAAAAATAACCTTCCGTAGAGTTCCGTAACGTGAAAACAGATCCCCCCAACCGACTTTAGCAGTAACAGCTATATACAACTCCACTGTATGCATACATATAGCATCTTCCCTGATACCGTCATACCATTATATCATGGTTGTACGTGCAAAAAGCAAACACGGGCTTCACGTAGTCTGCAGACTTGTAAAAAAGAAGCATTAAACAGCAAGTGTTTTTGCACTTTGCCTTATTAATGTTCGCTAGTTTGTAAAGTATCT
>JAHZNE010000505.1:0-12166 GCA_027744055.1 Callyntrura sp. NNG-2020
GGTAATGGGTGGGGGGATGGGCAAATAGGGGTAAAGGGAGAACAAAGGTGGCAGGGGCGACAGTCATATCTTGTAATACATCAACGCTCCTCCCACTCCATCAATTTCTAGTTTAAAATGACCCAAAGGTGAACTTGATTTATAACCCTCATCCTCCTGGTTCCGGCAGCGACGATCGCACTTACTTGTAAGCTGCCTTGTCACTATCTGTAGTCTAGATTCACCTATGAATATGCAATTAATACTAATGGATATGGAATGGAATGGATAAAATCTAATGATTTAAAAAACACGATAATAAAATATCAAACTGTATCTGATAATTTTTTCGTCATTCTTGTTGCAGGTGGACCCACCAGTAATATAAATAGTTAGCTTTACCTTTAAAAATACTTGTTGTACATACCTATTAAGTTATAAATAAATTTTTAACTACCGAAATACCACACAGTTTTCATGAGAACTCATACCAACAGCATCATGCATTTCTTGCTGCTACGGGTTTGGTTGTGAACAAAGAAAACTTGGGGAACCAATGCATTGAAAACTCGATGAACCAGCTGACTGCTACTACTCTAAACGAAAGTATGATGGGTACAACCAACTATAATATGAAAACATTCCATAAGAATAGTAAAAGTGAGAGGTTGAGGCTACCGCATGGTTCACAAATACAGTATGCTGTTGGGAAGAGTACCATGCTAGTAGTGCTTTAGCTACGTTATACCGGCACGAAAAGGAATCTCTCTGCGGCGACTCTCACCTTTTTATGTACGTGAGTCCGTACAGAAAAACCCGCTGTCAAATAAGCAGAAGCATCCTGCCTGCATATTGTCTCATATTATTTCCTCTAGAGAGGAAAAATACCAAAACATTGACCCAAAGCATTGTTTGTACCAGTGCGTTTGGTATTCAATAAATTTATTAGTCACAGTTCCGCATAATCCTTCATGAACATTTCTTAAATATTCATTTCTAAGTTAGTAGGAAGGGAAACAACATAAATGGCAATATTAAGACATTTTCAGTATAATTTTAGATGGTGCATGATTAGTATCACAGTTAACTAGTCGCAGGATATACAATGAGTGGGTAAGTATAATAAATATACAATGAACGGCATATTTTCTTCATTTTTGTACAACTAGAAAATTGATTAATATATTAATACGTAATTGTATAGTCATTCTGTTCATGATCCAGATATTACCGTTCTTACACATCCAACGTGTCTGTGATCCTACCGGTGGTTTGGAACCGACGTTCCACTGGGTAAATAAAGTTACAGGAAGACTTGTTAAGTAATAATAAAAAAGAAAATGTTGTCACTGATGTTATTGAAAAACATATCTTATGTTTTGTATTGCAGTGGATTAGGAAAAAGTACATTCAAGTATGATTTGACGGCGTTCCAGGGTGCCTGAAAATGAACTATTATGACAGTGCCGCCGATACCGGTGGAAAGTCAGGGTTAGTCTCCGTCTTCCTTTTTGGGAATATTTGTAGTGACAAATTTATTGTTTAGTTACTATTAATTATTAAGTGTTTATTAATCTTTGCATTTTATTGTGCACATTTCAGGCAATTGCAGCTATTAGCAAACACTACATAGAAGATTGACACGTTAGCTCATTTGGAAATAGAAGTATTCTCTTCTGCAACGCTTAAGATACACTAAATTAAAACTAGTTAATTTATGATGTAGTTTCAGGTCTAAATGTGCTCATACTTTAGTTTACACAAATGGGCTAAAATCTATACAAAACTTTGTCAGTGTCCCGGTTGGTGTCTCGTAATATTATAAATGTGTCGGTAATTAATTAGTTGGAGTAAAAAACATTTCTTTGTAATTTTTGCCACTGAGAGTAACACCAAATGTTAATTCGGTCAATATAATATTCATGCAATATTAAAACTGTAGTATTTGATGATATTTCGCCATTGTTTTTCTTCTTGTAAAATTTTGCGCAGTTTACGCTAGTAATTGTATGACGTTTCCATGGTTTTCACAAGAAACATCACTTACGACCTTTTACGCTTACTACCTTTAGTATTACTTGATAATTTTCGTAGTGAACGGAAAATATTTTTACGTACACCAACAGGTAAAAAATACAAATTCAAAGCGTAAAATACAAATAATTACAATTACAGCAATAATCACAAATTAACTTCGTTCAAAATAATTGAAAAGTTATTTATGTGCTGTTCGAATTTGCATGTTTGTATGCATGTATGTAAGTATGTATGTTGAAGATGTTCAAATTTGTAACTTATAACTGTTTATTGTATTCAGAAATATTTGTTTAGAAATTCAGTTAAATGGAAATCCTTAATTGAACGAATTTAAAGTTGGTAATGTAAATAACTACATTTTGGTTTCACTCTTCCTACATTCCAAAATGTAACTGTAATGTGGGGGATTAACTATTAAAACAGGAAGAACTACTACAAAAATGCTAGTATAGTGAAATATCTTATGAAGCCAAAAATGAACTGCTTTTGCTGTCGTCAGGGTATACTGGAAATCTGCGCCACTGTTTTATGGAAGCGATTTAAAACGATTTAAAATGTAAGATCTGAAGTATCATTGAAGTTAAAGTACAGTCACCTCTTTATTATACGTCACGTGATGAATGTGGACACGTCGATCGTTAAAAAAGAGCTCGTAATTATATCCTATAACCTCTAGATTGCATGTGACAACAGTTTTTATCGATGGAATTTTAAACGAGAAATGTTCATTAAAAATTATTAATGTTTTATCCGACGGAGTATGTTTACCTCATTACAAAATGTATTTGTTCTGTGGTTGGATTTTACTGTAAAATGATTACGTTGAAAGTATAAATAATTAATAATGTCAAGTTATATTTGAACAGTTTAATGTTGACAATGACCTCACGCAATACGGTACCAGATGTGCAACTACGCAGCGGGGATTTGGCAATTTAAGTCATGAAACGAAAAACTAGTTAGAATTACCATTGCCTTTGGAATAACAAATTTACAAAAGGGAAAACGAGCTATTGTTGCCGACGTTACATAATATTAACAATGTTATAATTAAATAGTCAAAAATTTATTTTGTTTCCGTAATTTATAGCTAAAGTCATCACAAAATGTGATGGTTTCATTAACAATTAATTGCCGGAAGCCAAAATAGATAAGGCTAAGTATTCGAACAACAAGATTTATAAATAGTGGATAATTTTTGAATGTTACCAAATAAAGTGAATGATGTAAGGGATTGTGCTGCAGAAGAAAATAAATGAAGCTTTAGCCATTTCGAATAATTACAAAAAATGAGTATTTGTGTTCTTTGATCGGTACTGACAAAAATGTGCAATTCATGTTTGGTAAAAATAAACTAGTAGTGTTACTTAATTATGTTTTGGTGGATATGTTAATCTTTTTTTTATAAAAGAACCAAATTTAAAAGTACTTGGTATCTTCAAAGGTACCAAGTAATATCTCAAACACATATACTTAATACCTGCTAGCAATAATAAATCGCTGCAGGAGATTATAAATCGTCGTTAATTTAATGTTTCTCATACCGTCATATTTTATTTAAATTGCCTATAATTGTGAAGCCAAAGAAAAATAGATAGCTCAAATGGTTTTTTATGACACCTGTAGCTTACAACTTTGTAAATTTGTAATACTAGTGTGCGTACCTTTATTCAGTCATTGTAATTTTAACATTCCATTTTGTGCTTGAATACAATTAGTTCCTCATTTGGTACAGGTTTTAATACAAAAAGTTATTTTCTCTCTGGCTGGCGAGATAAAAAAACATTTTTTTCTGCTTTATCAGCATATACTGGAATGTTTGTCGTAAACATTTGTGTCAAGTAAAGAGCGTTTGTCACTTTTTGGTAGTTTCATCCGGAGAAACATAGCCACAGTTTTTTTTGTAAATTATAAGGTACCAGCTTCTAAATTGATTTGTCCGTACCTTCGAAATAAGCTAATCCACGGATCATGTAAAATATTTTATGTGACACCGCTTTCATATTTAATAACTTTTTGCAATTTATTTATGCACCCTACTAAAGGATTGGTGTACATGTGGTGAACAATTGTTGTTATATTCTACAAAAACTTCACCCACCACATTAAAGACTTTGTTGATACATAACTGCTCGAATACATAAAAAAAGATAAAAAGATGAAGAATAAGAGTTGACATTCCTGAAATATCTATTTCAAATGCAGCATCCAGACATTATTTATGATATTTTATATGGTTGGCGATAACATCGTTGTGCAACATTTTTATACTGTTTCATCTGAGGATTTTCAAATTTTGTCATCTTTAGCATCATTATGACATTTTGTTTCATGTCAGTTATCTTTCATTTTAAATTTCAGTACATTTCAAATTATCACCGTCTTATATATTTATCCATATACAAAAGTCACATAATTAATGTTGGACAGCAACATTTAATAGGTTTGATCGTCCACCGTTCTCCATCTCGGCGTAATGGATAAGATGGTAGTGTATTAGGGAGAAGAGATAGGAAGGTAAAAACTATTTTTTAGATCAAACCCAACGACAAATGATCATAAAATGAACTGCGACAGCAAATATTTCCTGCTTAAATTCACAAAATTAATATTCACATCATGTATTTACGTACTACATATTATTCACCGTTAATTTGTTGTTGTATTTTTGCATTCTTGTCATGAGGTAAAATTACAAGTCAGAAGTTATATAACAAAAATTAAACAAAACGAGTTCATTACCGGTAGAATGGAGAAGTTGTAAAATTTAAACAGCATTTCGCGCTCACACAAAACCTGCTGTACTGGGTACTGCGAGAAAGCGCACGTGAGAATGCAGCAGAACACATATTGTATGGTTTTGGATGAAGTGAAAAACTGTATTGCATTTCTTGCTCAAGTTTTTGTTGGCTACATGTGTGTGTGTGTGTTCTCACATAAAAACGAGGTACAGTTCACCAATGCATTTCGTTCAAAGAAAAGTTCTAGCAGCAGCTATGATGACAATGATGCTTTTCGTACACATTGCTGCACTCCGCTTTTTCTCTACCAATGCAGCTAACAAATAATTATCATATGCACTTTACACCAATTTAGGTTCAAATATTTTATAATGCTATTGCATCCAATAATGTTTTAAATTACCGTATATATTAATGGGCTCTCCAGTCATCTAATTATTGTATATTGCATGCAATTATCACAAACTTTATAGAGCTGAGCTGTGGACAAGTTACAATTTTAATGTCGTTTTATTCGAAAAAATGTATTTATTAAGAAAAAACGCTGAAAAATAATCATACGCCTATCTCCATAGCAATCATTAGATCAAGACACGCTAAATTTTGACGTGATCCCCTGCAGATGATTATGCCTTATTACACCTGTCATTAAACGATAAAGCAAGAATATGTAAGAAAGTATCAACATTAGGTAACTGCTTTCGCAATTTCACTGACTGTTATAATTAATATGTTACCGATCCATGTTCAACAAATTTATATATTTATTTCAATGGTAGCATATTTCAGGTAGCATTTGTTGATGCACTACATGAAAAGTTTAAAACTTTAATTTATTTCTATATCAATAATTACTTCTCCGCTTTTCTTACTCCACGCATAGAAAAGCATTTGAAGCTTTTTGAATAGACTACACAAAATTGCCGTAGCGTCGTTGAATTCTAAATAAAGCATTTTTCTTTCTTATTGACTGCATGGTACATGAAAGTTACCAAAAGGTTTGTACGCATCATTGGCACAACTCCGTGGCAGCACTACTTGGTTCAGTGTATCTCAAACATCCACCATCCCAAGTCGTTTTACTATTCCGTTTTTAGAAAGCAACGGTCACTCTATGTAGCCCCTTTCCCACCAAAAGTACCAAAGTAACCAGTTAAGAGGATTGTACGTCAATGTGTAATGTAAACTTGTATTTTACAAGGAAACATGCATCTTTTGACAGTAATACCGGAGTACACGAAATTTCAAGTAGTGTATACACGAAAATACAATAGAGGTACCTCACTACATCATCTATTGTGTCAGCAATACACAACCAAAAAGTGTATAAAAGTACGCTTCACCAACAGACGCTACCAGTGCAGTGCCAGTATGGTAATACCATGCCGCTTTCCTGTGACAAGACGACTCGTAAGGGAATAAGGCTGCGATGCTTTTCTGGGCTGTGCCTGTAATACCATATTCTTCTCCTGCTCAGTTCAAAAGAAGGAGGACAAATCACAACAACACAAATTATTTTTGGGGAAGCCATTTTTGTGAAAGTGTGAAGCAGTTATTCTCCCCCAACTGCTAAGGATGTTGGGGGAGCATAAATGGGGAAATATCAGTTAGTTCTCCCAAAAACTGTGACACCTGGACAGGGGGAAGTAAAGGCTTGGGAACAAGAGGTAAAATTAATTAAAACTGAGTTTTCTTGGGAATTTAACCATAATTTATACCTGTGGTAGTGGCGTACATTAAACGTAATTATATTTTATTACTAAAAGAGCACTTATAACTATTAGTGTTACGTACAACCATTTAGCAATTATTTATTTGTTTTTAAATTTTACAGGTGGGAATGAAATGGAAACCGGCCCTGTATTTTAACCAACCATTTAAGCTGTGCTCATAACGCCACACAGGTACATATAATATATATAGTCAGCATAACAAAAATTAGTGGGCCGCTTGTTAGTCACTCCTTTAAATTTATTTCTAGATGGCGGATTATCGATCGGCGCGGAAAGTTATATTGTTCGTGGTTGTCGGGAAGTGCAATCCAACAGAAAATCACTGATGGAATGTCCAGGATCTAGAAGAATTATGGCAACCATTCAAGAATGTAGTCAAGATGATCAGCTTGTCGTGGTAGAATATGGTAATTAAAGCACTGTATAAAAATTATTTTGTTTTATTTAACGTAATAAAATTATTTAAATAACATGCTGCATTTTTGTGATGCTAAATATTTTTATTTTATTATATTCCATCAGGAACCCCCGCCCAAGGCAATGTGAAAGTCATCAGGATTTTTGCACCATTTGGATTATACCACCTTCAGCTTTGTAACCACTCAACAAGAAGAAGTAGACGGGGGAATCATTTGTTAGGATAAAACCGTGTATGAGAGTAAAGGCAGCATTCATTATTATGGTAGTAGACAAGAATAGGGTACCTCATGACCGGTAAAATAGAAGTTAAATATAAAAAATAGAGTTAATTTGGACTTTACTTGTTGAGTGAAATTTCGAAAGGTACAATAGATTTATAGGCTTCAGAAATTTATATATAGAAAAATTAATAGTTTCCAGGGTATATAAAATATACCGTTTTTGGGACTATTGCTCCTTTTTTCCCCCGTTTTTACATTTATTTGGTTGTAGTCATGGTGATGGATTCACATGATGTATGCTATGGTGGTCATGTCGATAAATGACTTTAAGGAGGAAAAAGGGAATTAAAAAATATAATATAGAATGTCATGACGAGAGCGTAGTGATTTTTGTCGTGAATACATCCATCCACATAACTGAAGGTAAAAGTTTTGTGGTTAAAAGCTCCTTTATAAAAAACATTAAACATGATTCTGTAATTTTGACCGGAAGAAGAATCACTGCTTCTAGCTTCAGTGATTTTTGTCGTGAATACATCCATCCACATAACTGAAGGTAAAAGTTTTGTGGTTAAAAGCTCCTTTATAAAAACATTAAACATGTAGATACAAGTATAAGTTCAACGTGGATTTCCCACACTGTTCCCACTTGAAAATGAACTTGTCCAAAGAACTTCTGTAATTTTGACCGGAAGAAGAATCACTGCTTCTAGCTTCAGTTATTCGAATGTTCAAGGGATCGCGTTGCTTCGCTCGGTACAACATATATAGTTATAAGATACACTCACAGGGCAAAATGTAATTGCTTTGTGTTAAAATTCAAGCCAAATGTTAGGTTCCTTAGCAAACCAGGGTCCCTAGACCTTTAAAGGCGGTGGTGCAAAAAGATAATGACCTTGTTAATTTACGCTATCTGATGGAAAGGCGAGAATCGCTGTTGGATCTCTACAACCATCAATTGCGATAACATTTTTTAATTTATATAATAATTATCTAAGATTTCAGAACGGCTTTGCTTCTTCTCCTTGTGTAAAAATAGACTTGGAAGAAAACTTGTTATATCCAGACTTCATTGTTATATGTGGGGCTGTTTAAAAAAGTAGAATAATGTAGGGGGGACATCCAACTCTGCTCTCAATGTAGATGAGCCGGGCTTACAAATAGTATTGTTAAAAACTGATACAGTTAGTTGTGGTTTTTTAATTTACATGTTTAAATATAGGCTTCAAGTAGGCCGACATTGACATTTCTAAGTTTAAACGTTGGTTGTTGTGGTGATTCCCCAGACCCGACAAGTTGAGAGTAATTTATAATAACACATTAAGTTTATTATATTTAGGCGTCTTGTCGAAAAATGTATTTTGATATTGACCGAGAGTATTTGTATCAGGGAAAAGACCTCTAGTTGTTGTACAGAGGACGAGGTTGGTGGTGAGTATGGATAGTGCCAAAACACAATTGGTTCGCGAACTAATTAAACCCTCGATGTGTTTGAAAGAAAGATGTTAATTTTAAAAGGTATCAGTTGTTATTATCTAAGAAACTACTTACCATAAGTGGAGTGATCTGTATAGTTAGTACGTATTACTAAATAATTTAAAGCCACCATGTATGAACATGAACTAATTTATAAAGTACACATTATGCTGGAACTTATTTTTAATAAGTTCACTTTTATCCTTACATTGTGTAACATTTTTTATTGATGTGTTTAAATAAAAAATAATAATTTGCAAAAAAAATGTAAAGTAGAATTGTGTAGTTACTTGTGAATTATTACGTGTTTTGTGGCATTCAGTTCACCGGTCTTGCAGAGGAAACTTATGATCTATGACAACTTTTTTTAAAGGGCTGCTATTTTGCTCTCAATTAAGATGCTACTATTTAAATATACACCATAATAGAAGTAGTGATGGTACCATAAAAATAATAATAATATCACTTTAGTGCACAATATTCTTAGCTCAGACAAAAATAACAACATCAGCTCAACATTTGTTCTTATAGTGTTAAGCGTATTTGGTGGTAATTTACCTGTCACAAACAATTTAAAATAGTCCAACATTTTTTGCTGATGTTTAACGATAGGATGCGTAATGTGACTTGATAGAAAACTGTAACATCGGATGGTAATTTCCATGAAAACCTGAATTTCTACCAGCATGCACAATAACTTGTATAAAACCATGCCGTTTATTACTGATGTCGTTTACTGATTACCATAAAACTGATGTCGTTTATTTTGTCAAAAACGAATTCTAGAAAAGATAAAGAAGTAGATAATGGCTTTGTTACAGTGTGATGTTTTCTTACATTTCTCCTGTTGGACCCACTCATTTCGTGCAGATAATGACAATACTCGGGAGTTGTAAACAGAAAATAGGGGACACGATGTTCTTAAAAAAGACAACCCACTCATTTATTGAATGTTTAAAATCAGAAGATTTCATACTCTCTCTAAGATAAATAATGCGTCGTTGTAATACTGCAGTATTTGTTGCCTGACATCTTTAACCAAACTGGCGTCCAAAATATGATCTACGTCCTACGTCGTGAAATTTAGTACGTAATACGTCCTACGTTTAGTAATTCTCCGGGGCTATTCATGAGGTTAATTTCCGGACGTCCATGATATGTTTAAAATGAGTTAACCATTAAGACTAGGAGTATTCCTGTTAGACTAACAGGCATATCTTTTAACTCTGTTAAATGTTTTTATTTTTTCTTAATTGTTCATTAACGTTCTAAATATATAGCTGATCATTCATCAGNAAATGAGTTAACCATTAAGACTAGGAGTATTCCTGTTAGACTAACAGGCATATCTTTTAACTCTGTTAAATGTTTTTATTTTTTCTTAATTGTTCATTAACGTTCTAAATATATAGCTGATCATTCATCAGAAGGAATATACTATACTTCTGCATCACCAGAATAATCTACATGTTGAGACGCCACGGCGTCTCCATTACAAAAGCTACCCAAAATTAGAGTTTCTACCTTTCAGATCACTTACAAGGGAAAGCACTTAAATGGGCAACCGGAAAATCGGTGAATTTTGCATACACTTATAGTTTCCGACCTGCTGAATTCAGTGTTATACAAATTGTCTCTGTGTGGGCTTAATTAATTAAAATAATTAATTAAAAATAAAAATGCATCAGCTTCTGTTAAATGTAAAAATGTATTATAAGATTATACTGCCTGTATAATAAATGTATATTCCAAGCACGATCCCATAGGGACACTTGACACTTCACTCAAAGCCAATTTGTATGCCATAAATCATAAATGTAAATTCTTTCGTAACTCACTGAGTTATTCTTAATTTAAACAATGTGGTGTCACCAGAAGTGCTTCAAAGTGATTGACGCTATTCCTTCGTTTTATGGACCACTTCTACTAATTAGTACATAATTAGACCAATAAGCGATTTTTATATATACACCAAGTTTGAAGTTCAAGAATGTCCTCAGCTGTGGCCAGAGACTCAAAAAATCTCCGATATGGTATAGTTTGGAACCTTGTTACCTCTAGAATGGCCCCATGGTGTCCCCATAAAGCCCACACAGAGACAATTTGTATAACACTGAATTCAGCAGGTCGGAAACTACATATAAGTGTATGCAAAATTCACCAATTTTCCGGTTGCCCATTTAAGTGCTTTCCCTTGTAAGCGATCTTAAACGTAAAAACTCTAATTTTGGGTAGCTTTTGTAATGGAGACGCTGTGGCGTCTCAAAATGTAGATTATTTTGGTGATGCAGAAGTACAGTATATTCCTGCTGATGAATGCTCAGCTATATATTTAGAACGTTAATGAACAATTAAGAAAAAATAAAAACATTTAACAGAGTTAAAGGAAATGTTTGTTAGTCTCACAGGAATACTCCTAGTCGTAATGGTTAACTCATTTTAAACATATCATTTGGTGGTGGGTCAAAAGGATTTTCTGGGATTTTGACCTATTTTCAAATTTTTCGATGTAAAATTTGAACGTGTCAACAAAATTTTAGAATGGAGGACCTTTTTTGGGAAATAAAATTTTTTGGTAAGAGCTGGTTGGGATTTTTGAAACTTTGGGGATTTAGGTGTTACAGGTTTTTTGCAAGAATTTATACGTATGCCATAAATTCAGCATGCCGGTAACTACAAGTGTACGCTGAATTTTTCGCTTTTCCGGTTGGAACCCCAATTACCTTTCCTTGTAAGTAGATTTTTTTACCTTATGCCAAAAAACACATTTTTGTAATTTAAGGTAACTAAAAACTGCATTAATACGAGATGTATATCCCTTGACAATAAAATTGTAAAAACGTAGTTGAAAATTTACACTGGATCCTAACATGGAAATATTTAGAAGATCATAAGAACAATGGTAATACAGTGGTGCATTTTTATCAAATATTTAACTTGTGATGATTTCAGTAAACAAAATAATGCAATATGCGCGTTGCATATCCGTAATACGCGGCACTGATGAATACCAACTTTACGGATAGACGTTTGGGACATACTTTTCAATGTCCCTTCATCGGTGACCCCTTCCACTTTAATTATACCGTTCTTGAAGTCTTCTTAACTTTAGTCGACGTACACTGGTCGGAGCATTACGAAAACCCAAAATCGGGATTTGTTGAAGGATTCTATTTTCCAACATGAGAACAGCAGTGGTTTATTTAAAATATAGATCAACATATTGTAAACTACGGAACTAACCCTAAGTTACCTCAATAATTGCGTTGCTAGCAACTTGATACTCCAGTAGATGTTGTATTTAAATCTAATGGATAAAAAGAGGTGAAAATATTACTATTTTTAAGACTTTTTTATTTCTATTGTTTTACTCACTCGTTTGTGCGTTCCAGATACTATTTTTTTTAAATAGAATGAGGTATACAGTTTTGTAAATTCAGAGAAAATGCAATACATTTTAGAGATGGAAGTAATCGTGTCCGGAGCGGGGTACCACAAAAAAGTACCATATACAAAAAGTACAACAAGGAGAAGTACCAAATTAAAAGTACCACAAATG
>JAHZNE010000506.1:0-22940 GCA_027744055.1 Callyntrura sp. NNG-2020
TATGAATGGACGTAGTAAATAGCTCATTAATATTAATAGATTTCTTTTGGAGATTTGTGGACATCACTTACTGTGAGGAGCAGTACCTAGGTACAATTTTCTCACGATAACATACGTGGTTCTACGTATCTACAAATCGTAAAATGTGTTGGCATGAAAATGCGTTATGTGTGCACTTAGCCCCTATAACAAGTTTGAAGGACACTGTTGAGAATGACTAATTGTAAATGCTGTAAAAATATTAGAAAACAAACGAAATATAGTTATTTCTATTCAGAGAGCTTACATTTTAGCTAGTGTCATGGCCGTTGGTAACTGGTCTTACCTTACTTCATTGTCAGGAATATTCCGATTGCTGACTGTGGTAAATTACATTTCATTTTAAAAATAAATTATTGGATTTAAAAACGAATTATTATTGTAGTACCATTACTGTTATTATTATTGTTATTTTCATTATTGAGTGTATTGAGTATTGAGTTGGCCTAATTAATGAAAAGTTTGAATGAACCTCTCTTTTACAAAAGATTATCGGTATTCCCGCTGTCGTCTTAGCGTGGATAGCGTATTTTTCGTCGTCATGGACAGATGCATTCCCAGAAATTTTGGCAATTTTAGCCGTGGAGAAATCCATTACGTTTGATGGATTTCCTTCTGGCATTGACGTATACTCCAATAGTAACCAAAGCAACCTTATGGATTCTTCTTCAACGTCATCATCGTCGTCACCGGGCGTGGTTGAACCAGAACTCGACATCATTTCAGACCTAGAGGAAATATATTTGGATACGATATTGCTAAAAACTCTAATGTACGAAAAGTTTTTCGTTGGAGTCGTCTCGATTGTTTTTCTGATATCTACAGCTTACTTAATTGTAAGGGTCATGAATAAGCACACCCCTGATTCACCATACGAGATAATGTTTGTAAGTGTTTTCTGCAACGATTTTTATTTCCGCAATACTGGCTCTGAGCCAACAATTACCTAATTTACAATCATTCCTTTTCGTTTTCTTAAGTTTTATTTTCCTTGGGCTGATTTACAGGATTTTATATTTCATGTCCTCTGTGCCCTGGGTTTATTAACGGGCTCCGGCTTGGTGCTCCTCTCTGCATCTAAAATACAAGATTTCGTAGACAAAGTGCATGATCGGGATGGATTTGCCCCATTGGAAATTGTCGATATCCTTGATCGGTATAGGGGCAACAACGTACAGGATAAAGCTGATAAAATTGCTGCCGCTGTATGACTTCAAATTTGAAATAATATTTTCGGCGTACAATTTTCAATAGCTGCGTATTATGGCGTCGATTTTTCATTGTTGCAGGTTTTAGGAATGTTAAATGGGATACTATACACGTTGTGTGTAGCCACAATCAAAATGCTACAGCCTATAATGTGTAGATGGAGAAAGCAGAAACGGCAATACGGCAGCAGAATAGAATTTATTCCGCGGGTAAAGCAACATCGGCAGAATGACATTCCCGTTTTCTCGTTGACACTGTCGGACTTCCATGGTGATAGAGCCGATTCTGAAGACGGCAGATCTTACGGCTTTTTTAGAGATAACTTTTACTCAGACAATGAGGAAAGGGATTGTACAAATATGTAACACAAATCAAATCCAATGAGTTCTCCTTTCATTTACACTATCAAATAAAAGAAGAAGTAAACTGTAGGTTGATCAAAGGCAGTAAATGGTGTGGAAATTTAAAAAATACAGTAAATTTTCATTCATGGGGAACTGTCATTCACAGGTACGGTGTTTTATGAGAATATTTTCCCACATCATCAACAAAACCATGAGTGTTAATGCACATAAAGTACAATACGACGTTCTTAACTCTGCAGCATCAATATTTATTTATTGAGGATTTTTCTGGAGGAGCGTAATCAATGAAATTGTCGTTATCTTCGTTCATTTGTATTGTAGGAGTAACATGGTTAAAAACTTAATTTAAATACGGAGAAGTTTCCACATATTGAATGAGATTGACTATCGTTAAATACCTAATAGTAATGTGATGCGATTCGTTTTATTATGAAAAGGAGCAATTTAGTATATATTAGCGCCATTTGGAGAACGCTCTTTTATGTTGGAGCATTTGACACATAAAATTTACTGTCTGTAAAATATAAATTGATGTGTTGCTGTTATATCAAGCTAGCATATAATAAAGTGACGAAGCAAAGTATCTAGTATGGAGCACTATTATCCTTTTCAACAAGAGGGGACCTGGCAAAATGATGAGAAATCATGGAAATAATAAGCCAAGTTTCCATAAGTTTTTTATATTACATCCTATGCATAAGATACATGCCACTTTTCATGAAACACTTTATGCAAAAAAATCATCCAGTGTTCAATGTTACTCTTGTCTATTTGTTTGTGCGAAGTTGTGCTAGAATAATTGGTAGTTATGCATTATGACACTTTGAAGCTATCTAGTGGTCAAAGGGTCAGCCATTCAGGGTCAAACTTTACAAAATTATAACCATCGCACGTTCATCAGTATACTAAATTTTATATAGTATGATATATGATTGAAGTATTAATAGTATTGCGAAAAACAAAAATGTAGATGTAGAACCACTGAAGATGCTACTAACCGTAGTTACCATGGATGAAAATATAATTTCGAAATTTATTTTCCGTATCGAGATATTACGCGGAGCAACATACAAACGAAAAACGTGAAAACGACACGCAGATTCCGTTACTTGATAATACCAACCTGTTAAATGAAAAAGATAACTGATTTTTACTGAGATTTTTTTAGAGTAGGTTAAAACACTCGAGGTATCTTTACAAATTGAAAGATAAGAGAAAATGTATGAAGTTCGCTGTGCAGGTGGCAGCAACTTTTGAATAAAAATTTACATTTTACGTCCTAATAGGTATTCTATTGAAAAATTGGTTTACTTAATTTCTCCAAACCCTCCAACAACATACTGGGGTAATCAGGGAATGAATGTGCAATTTGAACTTTGACCTCAGTATGAACTTATATAAATTAACTGATGAAACCCAAATTTGACAAATTTGAGTATTGTTTTATAGTTGACCACTTAGAAGTTTAAGTTATAAGCACTTTGTTAGATAAAACATGAGACTTTCATGGCCACAGAACCGGACGACCGATACACATAAACCGACTTGGAGTAAGTACGATACTTGACATAATGTATTATTTAGACAACGGCTTATGTCAATCAAACCTTTTTTAACAGATAAAAAATGTCATTTTTAATTCTGTCCCAAGTCCAGACTCCAGACGGACATAGGTTGTCGAACAGGAAGGTGTAAATTTGCACAAAGCAAATACAACTGTATTTGCAGTCGTATTTGCAGAAAGCAAACATTTAGCAAGTAATAATTGCAAAAGGCAAATACATTGTATTTGCCATTTCATTATTATTCACCAGTATAACCGTGTGTTTGTCATCAGTCATCATTAGCAACAGCAACGATGCATCGTTTCTGCCGTATGCTTATTTGTTTGTTGTCACAATCTTATCAAAATGCAGAACCAAATGAGGGACCAGAGAAGATAATGTTGATAACACTGCTCAATTTGTCATTGTGATCTCATCATAAGTACATCATTAGTAAAATACACCTTTACCGGTTCATGAGCAGAGGATCTATGCAATCCGACAATATCTGGGTCTGGAAATTGAATAGGCTTCCAGATTTCCATTACAGTCGCGTGATTGATTGTGTTGATTATAAGTGATCCATGGTCTCCATTCGTTACCGTGGGCTGGTTCTTCTTCTTAAATCTTAATGAATTACAAATAACATGGCTCACATTTTACGAGTCCATTTCATGTACAAATATGCCCATTGTATTTTCATCGAAATCAATTAGTGTTACTAAGACCATGCTCAAGTTAATTGTGCCAATGATCCGTAAGGATTATTTCGTTACAACGGACAATTTGTTTTAATTTTTTGGGATCCCGTTTTATCAGATTCACATGTCCACAAAATATTAAGCGTTTCCTGAAAATCCGGGATCAGTAATCTCCGTACGTTTACAGCAGAAAGTTTGTAACTTTAGTCTTTTTGGTTTTCTAATGGTAAAGTCTCAATCCACCTTGCGTTAAGATTAAATCACAATGAAAATAGCATATCGCGCAGTTGGCAAAAAATGGCGGACGCAATGGCTGATACGCATAAGTTTTGAACTTTGCAACTATATGTTAACCCTGGAATAACACGGCGATGGCGTGTAAAACGTGTAATTGATTGATTGATGCATATAATGAGACACAGAGAGCCTCCTTTTACAAAGATCATTTTTTGCTGAGCATGCAAGGTTACTGTATGGAGTGGGAATAGAAAGATCATTCATGATAATTTAATTAACAAATAATGAACATACATAGGTAGTCATTGAATGGGTCTGTCTGTAACAGAGAAACTGATATGGAACACCAAATTGCGTAACTGGAATGAACTGACAATTTATTTATAAAAATGAGTACGTTCAATCACATTGATTTTCTTTCAAATGTAAGCTTTTGTAACGCAGGACCAGCTCATTACTTCTTCTCTAATACTAGCGTTTACTATAAACTAACTTTTATTCTAGGAATGATCAAACTTGTATTGCCAACGGGGATGACGAATTAAAAATATGATCTCTTTTAAAACTTAAAGGAATCAACGATCCGGGAGAGCTTTCACAAATATACATACGTATCCGCGTATAAAATTTTAATACAAGGTGCTATGACAAAATTCAAAGTTTGTCAGCATGGTTAATTGACAGTGTACTTTTATTATATGTAATTTTTAATTATTAACAAATTGAACATTTACGGCTTTTTTTGTGAAATTTCTCAATATGTAATTTACGTTGGTGAATCATATTTTTGGCCAGTAAACTTGTACATGGAACTGCACCAGCTGGTCTTAAATAAATTTAGACCTAGCCCTATACCCCAAATTTAGAGGAAAGTTTCACATTATCCATATCTCCCTCCAGTCATACAGTATTATCATTATCTAATGGAGACAAGTGCATAAGTGTTGATGCAGGTGTGTCATGCAAAATGTCATTAAATTATATTTACCAGTTGCATTGATAACATGAAAGCCTCAATGTAACTGTGTGTTACCGAACCAAATATGGAATCAGTGTGAGACGCCACACCTGCTGCAGATGTTCTCATATGTTCCTAACTGTTAAAAAATGTATCCATAAGAACACTATTTTTTCACTTTTATTAAGTTTTGCGTTTTAAACTGAAACAAAGTGTAATACTAATTAGTCAAAGGCGTCTGCCAAAATGATAAGAATGAAACACTATGATATCATCAAAATAAAAAGAGCACGCTGAAAGGAACTACAGGGAAACGCCGGTGTGAGTTGGCTTCCACTTAATACTGACATCATGTTTGTAGACTGTAGATAATTTAACGTAGACAATTATGATATATCTATAACAGACGACGTAGTAGATACAATATGTACATAATAACTTAATTATATGTACCTTGTACACTGTCAAAACTGACGAAGATTATATGTACTTAATAGTCTTATGACCCACTTGATACGCGAACTTTTCATTTTGTACCTTAGAAGGTACAAGGTTTGTATTGATACTATCTCCTCTTCATCATGATGGCCAGGATATAAATTTGACGCACTGTGGCAGACAGTTCACATTCTTCCTCTGGACGCATTCGTGATATTTTCAGAAGCACCGAAGCACATCTGTCTACGACACAATTCCATTTTCAAAATGTCGATTGTTGGAAAGTTCGAATTACTGTCAGACCCTTCTGACGCTGCTTGGGATGCGTACCTCGTCGCTGTCGGTAATATTATCTTGCAATACAGAATTGTAAATCATTTCAGCTCAGCGGAATATATATACCCAATAAATATTATTGAATTTAATAAAACTAAACGCTTGTTTCAGGCGTCAGCGATGCTCATCGTGAAGCCGGACGTCTTGTAAAGCCATCCGTTGAAATTTCCGAAGCCGGTGGCAAGTACACCATGAAGACTCTTTCTGAGTTGAAGAACTTGGAAATCACCTTCACCCCTGGACAGGAACTCGATGAGACTACCGCTGACAACCGTGCTTGCAAGGTGAACTATTGTCTGATGATTTTAAACACAATTCTTATTTGGAAATCCAAAAATATCAGAAATTTAATGTTTACTTTCTCCCATTTTTTTAACAGACTACCTTCACCATTGAGGGTGGCAAGTTGGTGCAAGTCCAGAAACTCGAGGGAAAGGAATCTAAGACTGTAAGAGAATTCACTGGTGATGGTATGACTGCCACTTTCTCCGCTCTCGGAAAGGTTGCCGTCCGTAAATACAAGCGTGTAAGTACACTTTAAGAATTCACTTATGCATTTTACATTTCATGGTCCTTCTTTAAGGGGTTGTTCAACTACTCCACTGTATTCGCTGTTTCACACACTGTATCTTGTTCGTTTTTCAGGTGTAAGCAGTGATCGTTCCTTATTGTATTAATTTCTTCCCGTAAAACACTGAACAAATAAAAAGACACGAAACACACATGCTTCAATTCCCGATACATTTCATTACAAAACGGCTAGACATTTTTTGCATATACGTCATATGTATAGTTGACAGTATTTGTCATTGTATTTAGAGTATTCACATAAAAAAGAAACTAAGAATACGTTTCACATTCAAACATCTCTGTGAAAACGGAAATGGAATGACAAGGGATGAATCTCACAATGCCCACAGAAAGGCAGGGATATGTTGTAATAAAAAGGGCAGTACAGCAGATCAGCGAAAAGGATGCATTGAGTGCGTGATTGTGTTTTGTTGTTTGTATACCATTTTCTGTTATAAATGGATAGCTCTAGACAACTCCAATACGCCAGCAGCAGAACAAAGCAATAGATGTTACCGTTTCCGTGAACAAATGCTTTCACGCTCAAAGAGAAACGAAAACTAAAATCATTAAAGTGGCGTACTCTATCAAGAGATGTAGAATGAACTGTTCATGGTGAACAAAGCATTTTAGTTAGTTCCCTTTGCTCCCCCCTGATGGTGATGTTGGTAGCAGAGCTTTCGTGCGGCGACACAGACTCTTGTAAATTGGTTGTTGTGTGAGTGTGAGTTACACTACACATGCTGCAACTGGAGCAACGAGCAACTGTATTATCTTCTTGCTAGTTGTCATTTAAAGTAACTTTGCATAACGTTGAGCCGAATCGGTCTCGAACTTACAAGTATGACTGATGAAACTCGAAATGGAATCAAGAGCTATAAAGTGGTACAGTAGTTCAATATTATGTACTGATAGAGCCTACAAATTTCTTTATTAACCCAGAACCTTTCCGAGTAATTGATCTTCAAAGTAGATCTAAACTATGTAAAGGGTGTCCAATAAATGTGTATGCACACGCATTAACATGTTATGCACCAATTGATATACTTGCTTGTGGAAACACGTAACTGCGAGGAATATGATTAATTATACTGAAGATCGTCACTTTAATTTTATAATCCTCACTCGGGGGTGAACTAAGGTGTGAACTAAAGGGACCTCATAAAGGAAATAGAACTTTGAAGGAATTCGTGACCATGAATAATAGCCCAGTTAGTTACATGCAAGAGCCTAATTTGAGTTATAGCCTAAGAGTTATAGCCTAATTTGCCATGGTTCTGCACCAGGTCCCTACAATAAAATCCAGTATAGCTAAGAGAATATGGAAAGGTAAATAGATGGAAAGCGGGTAATAAACTCTGATCCTAGAAAAATATTGCTGTGTAGATACTCTATCTCCTTGACGGTAGAACACGTACTTTCTGTGCAATCTTTGGTGACATTCTGAATTATTTTAAACTCCTTTGCATATCTTAATGAACAGTGATATNCTTTCTGTGCAATCTTTGGTGACATTCTGAATTATTTTAAACTCCTTTGCATATCTTAATGAACAGTGATATAAGCCCATGCAATATCAATCTTTTAAAAATCGTGTAACTTTCTACGTACTCGGTAATTTTGTCTGAATTTTCTGCGTCCCGGACTAATTTGATCTCCATTTACATAATGTTAAAAAAAAGTGTTCACAAACATATGCAACATTTTTTAGCCTACTTCTGCCGTGCGAAAAAAGTTGAAACGCTATTGGTAATGCAGCGCAGCCTTATAGCTTCTTGAGTATTACTAAATTAAAGCTTGTGCTAATTAAAGTCTTACAAATTTCTTAATTTGTATCTTAACAATCTAATGTTTTAACACGTTTTAAATTTTTTTTATGAATCTTCAAAATTTTTGGCTATCCCAAATAGTTTAGAGGAAGGAGTTGCCGGTGTGATAATTTATGACTCATCAAGCATGGAGAATAAAACTATTGAGAAGTGTGAAATGTATGGTCTAGGCGTCTTGAAATCGTACAAGCTTCTATTACATATTTTTTATGTATGGTGTCCGTTTATCCGATTTCCTATCCGAGTGGTATCTCCAGATAAGAAAGGATTTATGAAATTATTTTCGGGAGGTGATATGAGTTCATCCCACATGTGAACCTCCCATTTTGGAGTCTCATGTCACACAGTCACACTGGAAGTGATCCAAAAAATGTAAGATTAATTTTCTTCAAAATTGACGGAATTGTGGAATAGGTCAGGCTAATCGTGAATACCGAACGTTTTTGATTATCATAGACGCCTGAACATGTCAAATGTCACGATGAAAAATGGACACTTCCTCCACACCACAACTAACGGGAATTTCGATATTGTTTCCGAAAAGTGATTTCTACATGTGAACCATAGTGTCATTTTTAGTCATAGTCATGCCGACTATTAACGGATGTCGAGTCTGGTGTTATCGGTAAATGAGTTTATGCGGCAGAGGTCAGAATAATAAACTCGTCAGCAACTGTATCCCCTTAACCATTGTAAATTTTGACAATTCGATTTCTGGAGTTGATAGAGGATAATCTCTAATAACTGTATGCCTAGTTCTGCTTTCGGGAGTCAATTCGGGAGTTCGTATCTAATTTAAATCATTTATACTATTTCATATATCAGGATAAGGAGTTAAAGTAACATACTTTTTAAAAGTGACATACAAGTAAACTTGCAGGTCCATTGTTGTTCCGTGCAACTTCGTCACTTTTCTAGTTGTCTGTGGTTCAGGGTTTAATAACCGTTATACTCCATTATATTCTTTATGATAATGATTTTGTATTTTCACCTTTGCGCAAAAATTAAAGATTATGTTTACATAGTAGTATAGTTTTAAACACTGATATTCCCACCCACAAATTATATACATGCACTTTCTTTCGGTAGAAATTCAAAACGACAAAACACAAAATGAATGCAATTAAGATTTTGATACATGTAGGGATACTATTTGTAAGAGCATGTTTTCTAAGAGACGGTTGCCGTGAAGTATGTTCATATGCACAGAAATCGTAAAGTTCTTACCGCGTACAATAGACTCTTACAATAAGTTAAAGGAAAACGGTTCCTTTAACTTGTTCCTTGGAACTTTCGTGTTACGTTTACCTTTTTACTCCGAATTACCTTACCAAAATCAAGAAGCTGTTCCCAGACAGTACGGAGTTGACAAAATATCAGTACGGAGTTGACTATTGTGCCACCCATTTTGCTGAGAAGAACCTGATGTGAGTTTAAATTCCTGTACAATTCCAAAATGCCATTTAATTATTTAATCTTATTTTAGCGGGACTGTTACATCGTATCGATTCAAACTCAAATTTTGTTATAAATCGATAACTCTTGTTACATAATAATTGTTTTATTTAGTTCGCCTTAATTACACACAGTTTTGTCTTTAAGTTTAAGATCGCGGCTTCTATTCCGATTCCCTCATACACTGCATACTGTCAGACAGATTAACACATTTTGCCTAAATTTTGTGCCCGCTGTAGTTATCAGTTACCTCATGAATTCATATTATCTCCATGTGTAGCCACTATTGCTCACGACATATAATAAAGTAGATGACGGCAGTCCTAAAATACAAGTTTCAGTGCGTAAATAAAAAAGTATTTTATATATGGGCAAGAGAGCAGAGTTTATTTACTTGCATGTTTAATTATTAATGACCTTGCGTGCAGGTTAAATTGGCCTGTATAATTGATGTCATTGATCTATACAAAATTATTAATTACTTGCATGTTATGTATGTTGCAGTGCAAGTTGCTGATTTTGTAAGAGATGCGTGCTCGTTTCATTTTAACTTTTTACCACAATTATAAATAAAACGTTTTTTCCATTTTCTGGTTGGTAGGGCCGTGTTAAAGTGGCATGTGAATGACAGTTGATAGGACGTCATTGCCACCAGTAGAGGTGGTAGTTAGTAACCGACTGCTTTTAACATCTCTGCTATATATTACTAACCCCAAATTTTCTGTGGTTGGTGAGTTCTACTAAAATGAGCATACGATCATGGGCAGAACATCTTTGACGAGAAAACGGAAGCAAAGACAAAATTGAAGGAGTATATGCTGCGTTCGTTTTAAAAGAATGATTCGGTCTTTTTCTTCATCATTTTAGATGGAAAAGCGTAGGCACAGTAACTGTACCAAAAAGTGTATAAGTACATGTTTTTGGATGTGTGCATCCAATCTATCATAAATCCCCCTCTCGTCATGCAATAACTTGTTATAATCGTATTCCGCATATGTATAAACTGCGTTGGATATTTATAACGTACTCACAAGTACAAATATTTAAGGTTATTGTTTTGAATTTGCGAATGGGTTTTATTGTGGATTTTATTTGCACACTTTTACAGAAGGCTGGAACTAGATATTATATATGTACTTAACAATTAGTTAAAGCTGAAACTAACATTTATCGCCGACGATATTGAATTCATTTCCAATACTTATTATGACTCTCCTTTGAAAATAAAATTTCAAAGCGCCGAGGTTTTGATAAAAAGAGCATCTATATAATCATGGACGATTTATTTCTGCTGCCAGTTTCCCATCTGATATGGCAGAATATGTCGTATATTTTAACTAGTAAATTTGGCGAACAAATCATAAGTGCAGAAATACAATGAAATAATCTTATAGAACGTGCGTGTCCGATTCCTTTTGTTTTTGACAATTAAAACGAGCGGCATTTTAGATCCTTGAATAAATGAACTTTAATAACTCCCCTAAAAACTGCGCTTTAATTTCATTGCAGAACAAAATTTAATATGTTGTATTTTTTGGGGTTGTGCAATACCTTACACATAAGATATGGAGTTACTCATTATTGATTAATATAGTAATACATGAAAAGTGCCGTCGTTTTTAAATCTCCTTAATTTAAACTTTCTTGTTTAAATACACAGAAAGTGAAATCCTTCGTATTTTTTAAATTTCTGTGACTAAATTTTGATTTTTGAGGCGAGGAAGAATGTTGCTTTTCTAATGGATTTTCATTATGAATAGAAAATAGTTACTAATACGGAGAAATTAGTTTGTTTACAAAGTTTTTAGTTTTGCATGAATTGGAAAGGATTTCATCACAACAAACCAACACTATCTATTATTATTGATTCCTTTTGATTTATCAAAGTTCTTTTCTGCTTGGGTTTATTACTTATGGTTTATAATGTATATGTTGAAGGATTTCTCCTAGCAACAACCATGAAGATATTGTGTTTCCCCGAATTGTATCACGACATTACCTAACAAAGTTAGTCGTCGCTCCTGGTGTTGTTGCCACCGGAGTTTTTATGGAAAAAAAATTCGTGCAACAAAAGAAATTCACAATTTTAAATGCTCCAAATGCATCGTTTAAACAACCGGTTTCAGATGTTCCCAACCTTTGGCAAACATGATATCCAAAGACTTTATTTGGTTATCCTGCATTAAACAGCGGTATAAATTAAATTCAGATAGCTCATAATCAGTGCTGGCTGTGCAAGGCAGTGCTGCAGAAAAAATGTGGTTTAATAAATTTGTCTTCTCCCTACATTGCTTTTTAGAATGGCCGGGTCCTCAATCACAGCATTCAAACAATAGTGTACACTTATGTTCCTAGTTGGATGTGTTTGAAATAAAAACTGAAGAGTCAATTATTTGGCATCTCACGATTTTGTGTTGGTATGACTACTGCAATATCATTTTACAAAGTTGGCGACCGACACAATCATCCTATCCATAAACTACTTTCACAAGATATTGTATGTAAGTAGAAAACGGGTAATGTTACTTATTTCCAATAATTGGCATATGAAAGAAGAAAAATTAGTTTCATTTCCTTCAAGCAATCATTGTGTCCTCCCTTGCTCTTTACGTATGTGGACCGACATTCCGTATCAGCATCGATCATCCTCTTATAATAACCCTATAAATGTTATGATGAATTTAGCTGAAAGGTTCAAAAGTATGGGGAAATGCGTGCGCACTCGTATATGACTAACCACCTAAAATTATGTAAGCATAGTTTTATTATGGTTTTAATTATCCCTGCCGATAGGCTCATGGGCAATTAGTACATACATCTGCCAACAGCCGAAACTTTTATGCGCAATATGCCTATACTGGAGACGTATAAGTATAACATAATGGAAAAAGTTGTTTCTATCCTGTTCGTTAGCAGCTCTTTCTTCTACCGAAAATAAAGCTTGAAACTATTCTTCGGTACATATATCCTCATTCACACCGTTCACCCAGAGCCATATTTCTATATCGAGAAATGCTGGAATCTCCGACAGAAAAGACATTGGTAAAAATAGTGCGATGCTCTCTCTCATGCCATCAGCGTACCATATACTACCCATCCTTTGTAACTTTTATAAACGGGGAATGAGATGAAATGATATTATCTTTACACAATGTTCCTTGGTCGTTGCCTTACTTGGATGGATCCCGTTCTAGTACCAAGTTGTATATTACACATATATATACACACATTCATACATCTATGACGATGACGATGATGATGATGATGAAGCTCCTGGAAAAGAAATGGATGGAAACTCAGTAGTGGTAGCAGCAGCGGCAACAACAGCTCAATGTTGAGCCCGAGTATCAAAAACGGACGGGTGCGCATGGTAATGTTTCTCCAAAGGAATCTTGCTGCTGCACTCTCCATCCAATTCCAGCCAAGCAAGCTGTGGATTTGGAAGAGTCGCCGTGTATAACATGCAACACAATCAAACTTTCTCGGTTCTTCGCTATTATTGTATACCGAGCTGGAGATGTGGCATCATCCTTTACGTATGTGTGTAGGTTGTCGTAGTATGTATCTATTCATTGCTCCGAAGTTCGCAGCAGTGGTGGTGGTGGTGGTGGTGGCGGTGGTGGTATGATGCTAGCAACAACAACGAAAGGACGGCAACAACATCAGTAGTCAGTAGTGGTGGTAGCAGTAACAGAGCAATATCAAGCAGTGGTATGGATATGACGACCGACCAAAGTCTGCGATGCTGATATACACATGCTACAGCTATAATAATATCATTCCGCTTTTGTTGTTTAAAAGGTGGCAGGTGGTGGTGGTGGTCTTTCATACAAGGGGGAATGGAATAAAGGGGAATTGCATTGCTGGTGTAAAGCTCACAGTAGAAAGGGCATTCATTCTACTGCATCGTCGAAGCAGCATAGCAGTATCAACACACCATTTTTTTCTCTTTACAATAACCACCACCATCAACGCTTTCTTTCGAGTTTCTGCTAGGCATCGCATCGCGTGTGTCTGTCACTATATTCCTACCTCCTCGCTGCTTTTTCATGTGTTGTGTAAATGCTTGCTTTCCATTCCATGTTTTTTTCTCTCTCCCCTCACTATATTTTCTCCCTCTCTCTCTCCTCTCGGACTTTTGTAGAAAGGTTCTTTCCAGTCCGCAGTAGTAGAAAGGCCAGCAAAAACAACGACAAAAGACTGCGGTGTAGCAGTATTCCAGCAGTGCAAGTTTCGTTAGACCTGTTTCCCAATAACTCTGACTGAATGCGGAGAGAAGAAGAAAATGGTGCGGATACAACGCAACCCACACGTATATGTAGTCATTCCACTTTCAGCTTGATAGGATTGCGTGTTGTATGCTGTTGCCGTGTCGTGTGTGACGATAGTGGTTGGCTCTTTTGGCAAGAAGCAATATAAAGGTTGAGTCAGCAGCAACAAAACCAACAGTTAGCATCAGAGACGCACACAGCTACCAGAGCGAAGGTACCACCATCATCAACACAGCATATTCGTATTCATTCTTACTTAATATTCGACTATTTCTTGGCGTCATCACCGTCGTCATCACTGCCGTGTTATCCAACTTTACAACAGCAGTTTTGCTGCTACTTTATACAAACAAGTTGTAAAATTTTAATTTTTCTCAAATACTACCTGAATAAAGTTTGTGTCTAATCTTTGTAAACTTTTTATTCGTTAAGCCATTGAATACACCGCGAATTCCAAGGTGGTTGAAAATTTTTTTTCTTTTATAGCGGCTGTAAAGAAACTGCTTAAGTTATCATCTACTACTGTGTGTGTGTACATAGTGCTGCTCACCAGAGAGAATTTTCCACAAAAACAGTTATCCGCAGTCCCTTTCCAAGATACAACTTGCTTTTGTCAGCGTTGTGTAACTTGACAGTAGCTGCAGCGGAAACACAAAAAAAACTTGTTTGCCGTGTGCATCGTTTTGATACTGGAATTTTTCAACCTAGTACTCATCATCAAAGGAAATTGTGCTGCTTCATGGTCGTCTCAACTCGTCTCCATCTTTGCATCACTTTGTCCGTCAAACATCAAATCTTTCTCTGCCCGTTTTTGACAGCCGGTGTTGTTGTAGAACACTTGAATGTAGTCGTCGGTTAGAATAACTAATCAGCTCGTAAGTTCCTACCGTCGTTTTAAGTGCATTCTTTCACTAAGCTCTCTTTCTACTCTATACAAACATAGATGGTAGATGCTTATCTTTTTTCCTGATGCGTGTTCCTTTTTAAGATAACGTGCAAGTATATACCACTACATAGGTAATCACTTATTTACTGCGCTGCAGTGATTCGCGTAGCCGCTATATTTACATACAGAGGAAACACACCGCTGGACTGTCTCTCCGTACCGCACAGAGTTCAACGTCGAGTAATCTCATCGTAGTAGCTCCCGTGAAAATAGCATAACGTAGGGAAAAGGAGAACGGGACAAGAGAGAACAAAGTATCGGCTCTTCTGTGTGTCTGTGTGCGTGTGTGTGTCTGTAATGAGATTACATTGTGCAGGCATAAAAGCATACAATGCGTCAGTTGAGCAAATAAGAATCTACTTGATGTGGTGTGTTGATGTAAATTAAAGTGCTTCTGCAGAATTAGATACTGTGTGTGTGTATGGTAGTCTCTCAGCTCGAGCTCTCTAACTTATCAACACTTTTTCTCGTTTTTTCACCATATCAGCAGCCAGTCCTAAAAACAGGTCTTTGTTTTGGTGTTGCCTAGGTAGTGACTGCAGCATCAGCAGCGGTGAGGGAGGGAGAGAGAGAAAGAGAGAGGCTACACGTCCAAGTACCGTTTTTTCTACTTTGACATTACGTATTTCCTTCTCTGGTGAACAGTTTTGTCTGACGAAGAAGACGTATAACAACAGTTGCTTTTTCATTTCACTGTGGGAAACTAAAAGAGGAAAATGAGAGCGGAGGAGATGGGTTTGACTGAAACGAGGCGTGACATCGGAAAAGTGAACTAGTTTAAGGATTACAGAAACAATTTTATCCTGACTGTCGGAACAACGATAAAAAATTCATAACGCATTACAGTTGTGTTTTGTATTGCACCGTGGTCCATTGACACAAGAGAATATAACGCTCTGTCAGTAGTAAGATAACACCATTTTCTCTTCCTTTTCTTTCTTTGTCTTTCTCTCTCGTCTTCGTAATGCAGAGATGACATTTTGTGAGAAAAGTAGGGAATACAGCGTGTTCTATAACTGCTAGTGTTGCTGCTGAATTTTCAAAAGAGAGAAAAGTATACGTAACTCTGAAGAAAAACTTTCGCTGTAGCAGCAGTTGGCAGCCGTGTATTCACCATACGATATCAGCAAAAACAGCATCAGGAGAATACCATCATCAACGGTGGTCTGACCAGACAGACTGAGTAAGTTTCAAGTATCTTCTCTTGATGCATAGCAGACGGTAGTAAGTGCTTATAATGCTTACAAAATGATCCTATTGTTTTGTGAAGACAAAGAAAACGAATATGTTTGTAAGAAGAAGTATTTTACAAAAAGAAACTGTCCAAAACGACAACTCTGAACAATAATTTTATGTGCATTTGTAATATTAGAGCATCTATAGGTTTTGCTTTGAACATGGATGTAGCATTGTTGTTTAGCAAACTCATGCATACAGTACACGTATAAACAAAAAGTATCCTTCATGTTATCATCAGGGCTGTACGATATATATTGTCTGTTAAAAGAATACCGTTTCAAATTCGAGTCTCGCCTCGCTCACTCACGTACACAGGTAGCTAATATAAAGTGAAATGCGATTGTGTAACTGCTGCTGCATACCTGTTTGCATTCAGGTTTTAGCACGGGCACTACAAAACCCTTGACAAGAATCTTGACTTGAATAGTTGAACTTTTTCCGAGAGAGAGAGAGAAAGAGAGAGAGAAAGAGAGAGAAAATACCATCATGAGGGAAAGCATTTTCTTGTTCAGCGGATTTTCTATTTCGCTCTCACGTAATATTCTTTGCAGTATTTTTTCTCTTTCGGGGAAAGTGCTAACAAGTATGGAAAAATCTTGGGTCTTTCATTTCTCTCGCTCTCTTCTCTCTAGTTTATTCAAAAACGTCAAGTTACACGATGGGAGGAAACTCTTATAAAATGGAAATTGAAGTATACCTTCACACACACACACACACGACATGATTTGCTATTACCTACCTATCTTTACCTACCTACCTACCTACGTATGTTTGTATATACCCAGGGAACACAAGAGCAGTCATTTAATAGGCACCAGCAACGGTATACCTTTACACAGGAAGAAACGCCAGTCAGAGGTATAAAGAGGTTGAACTGTGTGCCAACCGGCATATAATCAGCCATTCAAGGAAGGAGCAAAGGTGAGAGAGAAAATAGGAAAAAGAAAGTGAAACAAGTTTGCAACAACTAAAGTAAAACTAAAGGAAAACTTTTTTCAGTGGTATTTCAAGCGTTAAGCTGGCTGTACCTAACTACACCAACATAACCGTTTAAGAAAAGACATGAAAAACAACAGTCGTAAGGGAGCGTTTTTGGCAAGTTTTAATACCATTTTCTCTATATGTCGACCAGGGAGAGAGTTCAATATGTTTGCTGCCGCCTGTTACTAACTGTGTTTAGCATTACTCGTTCCGTCGGATTCTTTACGGATATCCTTACAAAAGGTAACTGCGTAGGCGACTCGACACAAAGAAATGCTCAAGGTAGCTTGAAAATTGTCCAACAATTATCCAGCTTTTGTAGATCTGATAATACAAATGAGAACGGGAGTAGATTTATTAGTAAAGGCACATATATCCGCCAGGGCTGTTGTATGTAAATAAAATTCTCCGTGATACAGCTCTCTTATGCAAAATCATCTAAAGATGACACGTACGTAATCTCCGTAAAACGACAACACAAGCAGTTTCTCTCTTGTTTGTTCTACATTACACAAGTATGTAACGTTATAATTCAGCAATTTACTTTTTGCGCAGGGAATTTCTCTTTTGGCTTTGGTCTCTCCGTGTGTGTGCCGTTGGGTAGTTGGTAGATTGCATATAATAGAGGCAGCTCTAGCTACTCTTAAGGCATGTATTAATGGTGTAATTTCATTGACGGAGGGATAAAGTACGAACAAAAGTTAATGAAATACTCTGAATTCGTACTTTGTAATATTCTTCATCGTTTGATGTATTATACACATAGAGAGAGAGAGAGAGAGAGAGAGAGAGAGACGATTGAAATTTATTGTTGTATTTTAGGGGAAAGGTTAGGACACAACTGGAAGGGAGAAGAGAGTGGATACTTTTAGTTTCCAACAAGATGTTCATATAGAACTAGACAAACTTTGCTTTGTTAAAACGCGTTCCTCAAACTGGGAACTGAATAAATAATACTAATGCGGATGTGTACTCATTTCATGCATATTAAATTCTGCTTCTCATTTAATACAAGACAAAAACTGCCGCTACTAGTTACATTGTTCAAGGGAAATACCTGTTAAGCATTAAGCATGTTGAGGATGTTTGGAAGATAACAACAAAAGCAGGGGTATTGCAGAGAAAGAGAGAGAGGCAACCATCATAACTATCCAGATTGCGAGAAAATGGTGGAAGATCATTAAAATATGGATTACTATACAAGTGGAGAATAATGAGGGGATGTGCAGCGCGGGGCCATCATTTTCCTATTATTATGTATACATACTAGGTATTTATCATTAGTGATTTTGTCAGTTGTTGGTGGACACATAATTTACGTCTTTACATTCACATAACATGTCTGTACACGTGACGAATGATCACATTTCCACAGAAAGTTTTCAAGTGCTGCTGTAGTGCTATACACTCTGGCCTATGGCTGGGGCTTGTACTGTATTTTCTCTGAGAATTTAATTGATTTTAACATGTTTGTTTGTCTGTCTGTTTTTCTATTTGTCAATATCATTTTGTAAATTTAGAGGGTCTAGTGGCAACACAAAAGCGGACTGTTCAGCGGAATTTTGTAGATCTGATTACGTTTTGTATTGTGCATGTACGCGCACAAGATTGACGATTACGTATCTGAGGGTTATTAAAGAATGCATATACATGTTCACGTTGTTGGCAATATTTTAAGACTTTCTCTCTTCTTGTTACTCCGAGTGGTTGATCAAAACCGACAAGAAGGCCTACCCACTCGTCGCATTTAAATAAATGAGAATGAAAATTACATTGCTCAAGCGTAAAAAGAAGAGTAGAGAAAGGAATGATGGGGTATGTTATTAAGTGACACATATTTAATCAGTATCAAACTATATTGTAGCCTGACATATGTTTTTGTTTGTTGTCGTTAACTGGAATGCGATGCCGCGGAAGTTAATGACAAACACATTGTCGGAGCACATGAAGCTTAGCTAGCCTATCCTGTCAATGATATATATATCTTGTTTTGTTGCAGAGAAAGAAGTATCCTAGCTTAAGTGCAAATAATGGTAACATCAGGTAAAAGTATAATGATTGTATTTTATGCGTATTTTCCTTTGCAACTTTAAGGAATTTTCCTTTTTAGTGATTTTGAGTTTTGCACTATTCTGGGATTACCCGTTAAGGTAGTGTGGCTTGTTTTAAGTTTGCCTTTCTTTGCCGTAGGCTCTCTCAAACGAGGGACAGTAGCGCGCCACGTATAATGTTATTGTATTAGCGACAACAATAATTTATTCTTATTCTTACAAAACCACCGCAATATTTATAGGTATACCAGTTTATGTAGCCGATTAAATAAGAAATATGCATGCGTAAGCTCGTTTTTCATACCTAGTAATGTGTGTAGGTACTATAGGAACGTTAGAGTAAATACAGTTTAAAGAATGGAAAACAAAAGGAAAATGGTTTCTATATTTTTTTGGTGAACTGCTGTCGTCATAAGCGTTTTTAAACGTAGTTGTATAATTATTGAAGAATAGTACTGTAATCTGGCTTTTAATCGCATTACACTCACACCACATTTATTTAAACCACATACTCAGCAATCAAGTTTACCATATTTTTTACATTTCAAATTAGATTTGCAACATATTAATTACTATTTAAATTTTTATTTCAAGATTATACACACGTGCATTATTTTCACAAAATCATAGTAATAAAGCTCACATACAACCAACAGGCTTGATTTTTATCACGGCGACTACTACAGGCAAGTATATGGCAAGCAGGATGCAATGTCCTATTAATGCTCAAAAAACGGCAAACAAAATGTCATACACCATACATCTATGGTTGTAGCACACCAAAAGAAATATAACAACGACTCGAAAACAAAGAGCTTATAAGTTAGAAATATTAATAGATGAAATTTCTCATAAACATCTTTTATTTATACGGCAGCTTTTACCCTCTAACCAATTCCCCTTATTTCGATACGCTCCAGCTTGTAATGAATGAATCAATAAAATGGCGACCATGCATTTCAATTTAATTTACAGCATTCTTGGTACGTACATTTGGTAGATTTCATAGTAACACGCTCCTAGTGCAGTTTGTTGAACGCAAAAAAATTAAAGCAACAAACGCATCCCTGATCAATGTCAAAAAGCATAAAAGCCCAACAGTTGTCTGTATTATTGTGATACATTTGAGTTGGGTCGAGAAACAGCTTGAATTGTTCTCAACCAAATAAGTAAGGTCCACTTTTATGACGGAAACGGGTAGGACAGGGAATCTAACCAACTGTTTCGTTGCCTCCTTACATTTTTTTCCATTTTCTCCCTGTCTCCATGTCATGATACGTACGTACCTACAGGCTGTAACGAGTCAGAGAAACGGCAGAATAGAGATATGATAAATGGAAATCAAGTGGGGGCTCAAAAACCGGCAGCAGGCGCACAGCAAGTAGATTCACTGACAAATAGCATTTAGTAATCTGATGATGTTGCGTAACGCAACTCAATACACGGGTATCTCTCTATGCCCAGCTTTCGGATAACGTATGACTGTACCCGTGCCAGGTCATGCACCAAAAATGGTCCCCCCGTCTTCTATGCAGGCTGCACTGTCACAACACACAGTACAGCAGTAGCAGGAAAACGAGGAGGAAAATCCGTTGAATAAAGATTTAGTGGAAGTAATGGAGAGAAAAGGGACGCGCAGGATACATTTTGTCGGAAGAGCGAGGGGAGGAAAGTAAAATTCATATTAGTATTTATTTTGTTCGTATGAAACTTCCCCTCCCTTTGAGTCGACACACACACTCACTCACTCACTCACTGACGGTCTTTCCAGCTCCCCGTTTTGTACGCGCAGCAACAGTCAAAGTTTTGTAAAGGAGAATAGATCTAGAAAAAAATATCTAACAGAATTTAGACACGATTGAAACGGTAGCTGCAGCAGAGACGAACATAAAGTACGCACACACAAACACACACACACACACACACACACTTTCCATTTTTTTACACGACGACTCGTGCCATCGCCAGGAAACCTTTACACACAGTCAGAATCAGGCAGGCAAGCAGACTCACAAATACCATGTACAATCGTCGAGCAGACAAGGCCAGGTTACCAATAAACTTTGAGAACCGTCCTATGCAGTTGTATATTTGCTATCTGCATTCTGTGTATATAATGCGCTTTTTGCTCTATATCAAAAGCTTATATATATACATATACGCGCGTCAGAATACAATGTGTATAAGACATAAAAGCATTTTATGTCAGATAACATGCAATGTGTATGCACATAAATATCCCATTTCGACCCAACCAGCCGACAGTCGTCGTCTGTAACGCCATCCTTTAGTATAAAGGATGCGTTCCTTAATACCTGGTGGGAATTCATCGGTGCCCGTGTAGGGCTGGAAAACGAAAGGATTTTAGATCCGGGAATTATAATAATATGCAGTTTTTGTCCGCACATAAATACTGTATTAAGGATCTTCGTGCTTGTCCTGCTTATAGACGAGGAGACGACACGATGCACGAAGTTGGAATAAACATCCTAAAGTTTTTGCCAAATCGGATATTAAAACCACCAAATCTCTGTGTGTGTAGAGGTATAAAAGTTGAGGGGGAGGGATTATTTTAGAAAGGAAAGTTTTGATATAAACGCCGTTACGCAACCAGAGCTTCGAAAGTATTAGGAAGATGGGATGAATAATAACAATTGTGTTGCCATTTCCGCAGGTAATGCCACCTGTCATCACTCCTTTTGTCGTAAACCGGACAAGACTAATGTACTCGAAAACATTTTTAATTTGTAAAATACTTAAGATAATGGTACTGTCGTAAATTTCCTTGAGTAAAAAGGTTTTTCCCAGAAAACAGTCGATGATAGACAAAAGCTTCGCCGCAATTTCATTAAAGGCGTAAGTACTCCTTTTGTGCTGTCCAATGAATACCAGGTATATGGTATATTTGACAGTTATGACATTTCCCAGATAAATGCAGAGTGTCAAGCCGATTCTAAAAAACGGGCTGGATAAGACAATCCGACAAGAGGAAAAGCATTAAAAGTTAACAGGTGTCTTCCAATAACACGTGCGTTCCAACGTCGGTGTTCTTGTATATAGAGTCGGGTATTTCTCCTGCACATTACCTTTACGTCGTACGTTATCGATTTCCTGTACCATACACACACACACTCTTTCTTTCTTTTTCTCTGCACTACTGTACTCGCAACAAAAAAGGCAGTTTGTGTGTGGTAGGGACAGAGGTAGGTAAAATAACAAAGTTGTAAACTGTATTACCACTGGTATGCCGAGTTCGTATAAACGTCACTACTTTATTGTCAATGTTATCTACATTTTACCCTGCCCATCTTATTTTGAATGGATCGATTTGGTACAGAGAAAATAAAAGAGAGACGTGTGGAAGACTGTAAAAGAGAAAATTCTGTACTGCAGAGCAAGTCTTCTCTAAAAAATTATTACACTAGAGCAATTTGATGTGTTTCAAGTCCCGTTTTCTGGATCACGACAATAATGACAAGAAGTTAAAAGCTGGAAAAGGTGGAGTTAGTAGAAACCAAGATGGAGAAATGGGCGGAAACAAAGTAATACAGTTAAAAGGGTAATTTTATGCGGAACAAGTTTTAAAACTGACATAAATAAAATGAATTATCCCTCAAAACAGTTACGAACAGAGTTGAACGCGTTCATCTTTATTGCAGGTACTATTATACCCTGCGAGTATATGAGGCAGAGAGCGAGATGGAGAGAAAGCAGCTTATGAATAGAGTAGTTCCGTAGTTTTAGTAGTTTACAAAAGGAATAAAATAACTA
>JAHZNE010000507.1:0-29272 GCA_027744055.1 Callyntrura sp. NNG-2020
TAATCTATTGACTCTTTCAGATAAGCATTACATAAGATTTTTTTAAGTTTTGGATTTCGGATTTCGTCTTTTTGGCTTGCTTACATTATTGTACGGGGGGCCCTCCAAAAATTCATCATATTGCTATATCATCGTCATACCTGTTAATAATGCAACGAACTATGCAGGCAGGCATATATGATATTTTTATGATATTTTTTATGAAAATAAAACACATTGGTCTTTCCTTAATTTCTTGCCTCGCTTGCATAATTTTAACCGGAAAAGTCTCAGCCACACTTTCCATTCGCTATATTCGCATCCTTGTCTGATTATGAAAAAATAGCACAAACAAGGCAAAGAAGCAAACTCTGAAAATGATAAAGGACGCCAGTCGCCATTTCATAGAATTGCAAACCCGATAAGTTAACAAGCTTGTCAGAAATCTATTCATTTAAGTGCATGAGTGACCATCAACCTTTGCCAGTTTTCGTCGTTGAAAATATGTTGGTTCATTCATTGTGAAAACACCATTTAAAACTACCCTTAAAAGCAGACTCGTTCTGGAATGCGAAATAAATGGGCTCAACGTACAAGTAGAACCTTCAATTTTACGATATTCAAAAAACGGACAAACACGTAAAAAGCAATCTTATATTTTCAAAAATGCAGAAACATACACTACCGATAAGACACTTGCATGCACTTGTACGCACGCGCGTAATTTCAGCTGATTTCACTAATTCGAATTCGCAGAAGCCTGCTTCCAGTGAGTCTTGCTCTTTGTTACTCTAATGACTTCTTAAATGTTTCAACGAAGTCATTAATCCGAAAATGGCATATGAAGAAGCTACTTTTTTGTTTGAGGATTTTTCTAAATGAGATGTGCTATTAATTAAGGTTGAAAAGTGTGTCATGTGTCATCAGTTATTGCCCTACACTACACATTAAAATTGTGTTACATTGTCCATTTCCCTTTCCTTTGCATGCAAGCTCCACGTTCTCACCTTTTCAAATGTTTTGAATTTTGAAATTTAAAATAAGTATTTTATTTGTTGAGTATTTTACAAGCAGGGCCAGGATCAGGAACAGTCCATTGTATTGTGTGGACAATTAGTTCAATTTGACAAATTATCAAATAAAATATCGTTGTGATATTTTACGAAACAAATTACAGACACGGATCATTAAACAAGGTGTTACTTCTCTGTCTACCATGGCGGGTAAAATAGCCGTTGCTTCCCAGATATTTGGCTATCTTAAACGTGCTGTAACCAATTTAACAGTGCCACAAAGCCAGGTTAGTTGACTAATTTCAATATCTATTTAAAATATGTAAAAGGAGTGTTTTTGAAATGACTTTTTTATTACATAAACTTTCAAAACAATGCAATTTCTCGAATTAAATCACTTTTAACTAAACGTTATGATTTGTCATATGTAATGACAACGGAATTAAAGTAAGTCAACAGCAATGTTAAAATATGTCAAACTAGTTAATATTGTTTTTATATTTTTAGCTGGAAAGTTGGGACGCTAATGATGCTAATAATGCAACGGAAAAACAAATACAAAACTGTCCCAGGTACGTAAGATTGGTTAACTTTTATTAGCCAATTGTAAAAATTAAGTACATAAATACTTAATTCATTCAAATGTTAATGACGGTTTTTAATTGGCAATTCCTTCTCCCAAGGTCCTTCTTCTTGCGTTCTTTTGTTTTTAGTTAATATGAGTTAGGAGTAAAATGATCGCGTTGTGCTGCACATGAAGAACCACTTTACTAACTGTACTTTGCTTTTTATACTTTAATTTAATGAAATGAAACGTTATTATTATGAATTAGGGCAGAATTGTCTGGCAGTAGTCAGCAGAAAAGGAAAGCATGTTTTTCCCCACCGCGTGGTCAGAAAAAACAAAATGTGATGGGGAGTAAAAGATTTTGTTCCACTAAGAACAAATCGTGGCAAACCGTTCGTGAGGATGAGAAACTGGATAATTTAGAAGAATATTGGCAGGATCAGATTTCCCCTTTGTTTCATCAACTACTTTGGACATTAAAATACCTAAAATATAATCCTTTTAAAACAGACGAAGAAATGTTAGAGATGATGGGAAGCCTTTCCGAAGGATTGGAGAAAATTGCTAAGTATTCTCGGTACAGATAAGCAAACGGCTAAAAAGAATATCACATGGGTTGTTACATGCAACTGCAAACCCATGAAATATTTAATTTGATTATAGTGAACTGCTCGTAATTTTGTTTGAATTGATTTTATTATTCCTATTATTTCTAGTCTTACCTTAACTGATCAGGATTTTCGGCGATTCGTAAGAATTGCCGACACCTTGTTCATGATGGTGAAATCATGCGAGGAAGAAAACTCTTTACATACATTGATTCAAATGAACAAGACAATAGAAAATTTGTTTGATAGCTTTTTAAATTCTTTCCATGAAGAGTCAAATGTAAGCTATGCTATACTGTAAAGTTATTTCACAATGTAGATATTATTGTTTGTATTTTTAATTCTTGTATTATAGGCAGAAGCACATATGAAGAGCTACTCTTTTATAAGTGCAATAATAAATCAAGTCGACGATGCTAAAATTATGGAGAGACTAACGGATAAGCTGGTTTTACGGCTGTATTCAACGACCACAGTTTTGTGGAAAGCTTGTGTCTCGGGAAAAGACGGCACAGTACAACTTGTCTTACCTGAAGACTTTAACGTATTTTTTTTCTACTGTCACCTTTTGGAAGTAGTCATTGCTTCCGCACCTGCAGCAGCTCAACAACTGTTGAAGGTGATTAATAATTTTTCTTTTATATCATATATGTGTAAGCGTTTCAGTATTTCATGTAAAGCGGTTCTTTTTATTTAAAATAGAGATCAGTACATCAAAGTTTGTCGTTTTTACAAGATGATGCCGGGTCGCTTTTTCAACTACTTCCAAATTTGGGTTTTATTTTATATGCGACCATTTTAGCTACCGGTTCCCACATGATGGTGGAAACATCATCGTCAAGTAATCTGAACATAGAAACTCAAGCTTCGGCGTTGGACCGAGTAAATGCCAATTTGATTCAACACGAAACTCACCTTTTTCTGTTCTAGTTTACATCGTGTACTTTTCCATGAAAATACAGTAACGAAAATATATTTTTATATGTAATAAAGGAAATGAGATTTATTCTTTCGTTAAATTAGTTTGCATGTACAATTTACTTTCTTTGAGATTACCGATAAAAGAAAAGAAATGCTTTGTAACTTGTGTTTGCGGCTTTGTTTTTTTTTAATTTTATTATATAACTTGCGTGGGTATGTCCTGATGCGTGCACAGTGCATAAACTACTGATTAGTTATATTTAATGGTAATAATAATACTGATTAAGCACAAAAGTAAAAGCTAAAGGACGGTAACTAATATAGCTACTTCGTTTAAAATAAGTACAAAGTACAAGTTGCCTCATAAAAATGTCAAAACAAATATACAGTTAAAATTCAAAATTTGCGTAAAATTGTTCTTGGGCGATTCATTATAAAAATCTAACCTTTCTGGTTACGTACGGAGCAGTTACTAATATTTTACATGTAAATTCTTTTCATTTTTCTATAACAAAATAGTGAGAATTACAAATTGCCAACATCATGATCATGGATTCAAACATATGAATGGTTGGAAACACGACAATTGTGTTTCTAACCTTCCCAGTCTTCGTTAGCGTACCAGAGCATTGCGAATGCCCTTCTCCGCTGCTTCTTTTCGTCTGTCAAGGTTCCTGTGTTTTTCTCAATCAAGCTAGAATTGCCTTTACCAAGAGCTACGATAACTTGATAGCTACTACTATTATCACTGTTCTGACTAGGTGTTGGGGAGGAGTCTCGTCTTTCCACCTCTTTTTTAACATCTTTGGTTTTCTGTGCATCTCCTTCTCCAGTCGTATTTAAACTAGAGTTGCTTGTACTGGAATGGAAAACTTGTGTATCACTGTCGATATCACATTTATTGCTGATTAACGACAAAGTTGACTCAGAACTGGGTAAGCTGGTGAATTCGCGAAACACCCAAAATGAACGAACATCTTCCGTAAATGGGCGAAATGAAGTAATGGGACGAAGGTGTTTTACATCCGAGCAGAAAACAAAACCCCGATTAGTACCAACATATACCTCGTTAAGTGTAGAGCAAAGTACGGTAACCTGTTGATAATTAATCATACAATGTACAGAACACATGTGCCTGAATACGCTAAATGTCGACAAAGATGACATTGTCATTTGAATATATACCTGAAGTGGTTTACTATTTAATTCTTCTTCAATAGATTCTTTAACTGGTAGCAATTTGCCAACGTCCAGCCTGGCTATCATTTCACGTTTTTCACAGTCCCATCCATAAATCACACTACCTATTATTAGGGCGTAAATGATAATACTAGTAAAACTATTTACATAAACGAAATGATATATAGTATATTATGGATACATCTAAAAACGTATATGATACACAATAACTTGCCTGGGTATACATACGAAAACATAATTTCATTATTGATATGAGTATCAATCAATAATACTTCCACGGCATCTATAACTCGTTCATAATGATTAATGTTTTCTTGAGAAGAAACTTTCCCATCTTTTATAGTAAAAACATTCATTTGTCCTGCCCGTTCTCCCGCCCACAGTTCAACAGCTCTGTAATACGTATATTTGATTTCATTCCATACACACGCAACACAACACTAATTTCTTTTTCTCAAAACACTTACCCTTCTCCTACAAACCGACTACTTAAGCAATGTATCACTGAAGCATTCCCAAGTTCTGTGATCGGTTGCGCTGTACATTTATCACAAAGAAATAGTCTTCCACTGGAGAAAGCAACAGCTACAGAGAGATCAATGTATTTAATGGAAACGATAGCGCCCACATATCCAACATGGGACTCAAGATCACTTTCATTCGTTTTGCTGTAGTCATTTATCCTAATCATTATATAATATAATCAGAATGTGGATTCATCTGGTTTGTCCTTCCTACATTACGATATACCTTTTACAATGTAAGTTCTATTTAGTTCAAATTACCTTAACACATGAATTTTACTCATGGTATCACCCATCCAGACGTAGTCATCCACTTTACACATTGCCGTAACAGCACCAGTAATAAACTCAAAGCAATGACAGCTATCAATCACAGTCGACTTTAATTTTAAACAATATATACCTCCAGTGGAACAGCTAGCCCAAACTTCCGGTTCTCCTAAATGCAAACAAAATGCCCACTGCAACGAACTAGAAAGATTTGAAATACCGTAATCAGGTTTCAATATACCTCCATAATGTATTCCAAGGGCAGCAACAACATTGGTTACATTCAACTGAACTATATCTCTTGTAACAGTAAACTCCGGAGATGATGCAATAGACACTATCTGAGAAGCAGAAGGTCTATCACGAGGTGCATGAGACCAACAAACGACCATTAAATCCAAAACATAAAGAGGGTAGAAATCACAGTCCTGTAATTCAGAAACCGACGAAATTATATGGAAGTAACAATTTGATCAAATCAAAAACCACCTAAAATACGTATTTCTCTCTTACGCGCTGTGTCAGAGAAGGTCGCATTCCTTCCAATATACTTTCCTTGACATTCTCACAACCATCAAAAGGTTGTTTGAGACTTATCATTTCGTACAATAACATTCCAAACGAAAATATATCAACCTAAACGATGTATATTACAACCGAAAAGATGTATTAAACAAAACAATACTGGTATAGTAGACATTGAACACAAAGACAATTTGAAGCATTACTTTCTCAGTGTACTCCTCCTCTCCATTATATCGAATTATCTCAGGAGCCATAAAACCTTCTGTGCCTCCAAACCCCTTGCTACCCGTTGGGAAAGACGCCCTACTTATGCCTAAAGCAGAAAGTGGTATATAAATTTATATTTTAAAGAAACGCGGGGACATTTTCATGTTATCAAGTAAATAAACATAGTATTCAAATGATAGTTTTCAGCAAATTTTCAATTCATCCATTGTGTTACTACATTACCATAATCAGCTAGCTTAATATCAACTTTTTTGTTGTCTTCACGTCTACCAAATGGATTTGGGAAGTTCCAAACCAAAACATTTTCAGCCTTGAGGTCTCTGTAAATTATCCTGTGGCTATGAAGGTACTCCAATGCTTTCCCGATCTAAACAGTGACGAATACAATGGTATATAATGTTACCCTTCTTTATGATTTCATGTGCTTCATATCAACACTTACGTCCACTCCAAACTCACCTGTAAAACTGCAATACGAATGGTTTCATGACTAACTTTGTCTCCTGACCTTCTAAAATCTGAAAGTACAGTGTCCAAAGCCCCTCTGGGGGCCCGAGGCATGATAATTGACAATGGTGATTGGCATAATCCAATAAAAGGAACAATATTGGGATGTGCCACCCAGTAGAGAACCCTGACTTCTCCACGTGCTGCTATGTAAGCACGACAAGCAGATTGTGCAGGTGCTCTAAACCATTTGCTTTTCGCTGCTTTGTATGCTGCTGAAGCATCAGAATTATCTTGTCCGGGATCGATTGGCTGAAACATTTTTATAGCAATGTCCATTAATTTCGTTTCGTACTTAGGTATCAGTTTGCCACCAAAGACAAAACCAAAGGCTCCTCGACCTACGAAAAAATCATAAAAGAAAATAATACCATATATATTATATATACATTTTTCACCATATGGAACGGTGAAAGATATTGCATACAGTTTTCATACCAAGTAGATTTCCACGCTGTATCTCCGAATTTTTCAAGAGGAAACGGAAATTAAGATCGAAAAATAGGATGTCTGGAGCAATTTCTTCTAATGATATGTCGCCATGTTTGGGGCACTTAACACTCATTCTCACTGCATCACTTGGCTCTTCACTTGGATTTACATTAGGAGATTTCTTCTCAACACTAGTGGAACAAAATTCTGCCTGCTTCTGGGAATGAAGTATACAGTACTCAACGCTCCAAGAATACATAGTTACATTTTTTCTAGAAACACCTCCATATCCAGATGAGCCTTTCAAAAAGAAATTTAACCCACTAAAATTCGAACTTGAAAAGGTAGAAGATTCCCCCAAACCACCACCATATCTTGAATCGAAACCTAACCCGGCCCTGTTACCAGTTTTGAAAAGTATTAGGCCTGGCGATGTATCTTCATTATCTTTCTCCTTACTTTCTGGTACTGAGTCCACAGACGAAACGCGTGTATTTCCTGGGCTATGTCCTACTCCAGAATCACTCGACATTCTTGGACTTCTATTAGCAAAACCGAATCCTTTTAAAGCGTCTAACTTTCCACCGTACTCAGATGAGGAGCCTGGAATTGGAGATCTTCCTCCAAAACCAGAAACATTTCCTACATCATTCACATTACTATACATTCCACAATCACCCGGATAGCACCTTGGACATGGAATTAATCTAGTCACAAGGTATTTTCCTTCAGACGTGTGAACAAAACGTGTTCCTATACTTGGATACCAGTCTTCTAATAAAGTGTCAACGTGATCAACGGTTAGAGCAAGCAATTTCGCCAGGCTTTCAATTGCTGGTTCTAGAGTTATTTTCCGTGGCTGAGGTTTAAAGTCTTCATCTGGAGTGGCAGGCTGTGTAAATGAGTTGATTAGTATGGACAAGGCCTAGACAAACATTAAACACCAAGTTTTGTTAACTAAAATTCATTTAAAAACTGGCCCATACATACTATTGAAACGAAATACTACCGGAATATGTATTTCCAGCAAGCCATTTTCCGATAAATCTACAACATCCCAGACTTGTTCGTCAGTATCTTCTCTGACAAACCAGTTGTCAGTTTCATTGACGTCAGAGACATCAGTTTCGCAGAGTGCTCCATCATCTCGTCGTAGCATAAAAGCAAAAGGTTTCTCCCCTGTAACTTCCTTCACTCTTAAAAGCAGTAATTCTCCGTAGCTCAGTTCCATTCCAGTCTGCCAGCAGCACCATTCCGCTTTTTGATCAAGGACTTTTACAACCTATTTATAGATTTTTCGTTTTAAATCTCTTTCATTAATTATTTCAATTCGTTACATAACTGATTTTTAGCATCCTTACTTCTGGTGTAATATCTGATGAAGAAGGCGTAATAAAATAATTCCTGACAATTTCTACGATCCTATCATCGGACAAGATTCGGCTTATTAGCCGTGGCCAAAATCCAGAAGGGAAATACGACAACAGTAAAAATCTGTTGAGTGAAGGAACTTTTCCTCTAAAATAAGAGTAAAAATTTTCTTTCGATGTATCGCCTGCTTCATTCACGGAAGATGGAGGGCTTCTTGGTGGTGACTTAGTATCTTCATTTGAAGACTGTGAAAGGCTCAGCTTTTTAATACAGTCTTCAGATAAATGACGGCTCATCCTATTTACTCTACTCTTTAATGCCCACCCTCTACTTCTCACGGGAACACGGATACGAACTTCATTTTGTCCAATTCTCATCTTAACAACAACATTGACAAAAGTTATGAGTTAAATTAAACAATGAACTAAATATTAATTGCATGTTGTCAAACAGTTTATATTACCAGATCATATGAAGGTAGTAAAGAAGGAATCAATAGATGGATGTAATCCCAAGGAACAGCCAACTCAAATTTACTTAATAATGACAGCACGTAATCGCGTGTTTCTGATGACTGTCCCTTAAAAAGGTGTTTTAAGTCTTCAATTTTCATTATGCCGTTCTTGGCAAAAGGATTAATTTCCCTAACTGTAACAACATGAGCTAGCATGTCACATAGCCATTGCGGGTCTAAAAAGTAAAGATCTCGTAGCGTACTGTCTTCGTAATGAAGTAGAACTCCATTTTCATGAAGAAAACTGCAAGCCTGAAAATTGAAAAAGCCCCAATTTCGTATAAACACTGCAAATATCTTTACATACGGCACACACTAACAACATTAACTCTAACCTGCATTATCTCTGCATCGTCTCTGAAAGATAAATTAAATGCTTTCTCCATCCACGCTGAAACTTGGCTTTTAAATTCTTCCTCATTCAAGACTGGATCAATATTTTTACTTTTTCGGTCAGTCGCTAAATAGGCCACGATTTCTTCTAAATGGATATATTTCGATGGAATTTTTTGTTCCAACAGTCGCTTTCCGTTAGATGTTTTAATATTGAAAACAGTTTCATATATCATAGCACAAAGTTGCTTGATGTTATGACGGGTTTTGCAAGAAATCTAACAACAAAGATTAAATAAAGTAACATCACAGATCACGCAATCAAAATGCACACATTGAAGAATATCCGTTCGATTTTATATTCAAATAGAGATATACCTCTACAGAATACATGACCCGTGGCAGTCCTCTTTTCTCAGGATCAGATATGTAGATAAACTTGTCTCGTATTTTTGTTTGAAGATAGTCCAAATATCCCGGAGGGAATTTTTCGCTAACTAAGTCATAATGTGTACCAACTATGATAACTGGTGAATTGGGTGCACGTGCCTGTTATTATTAAATAATATTATAGTGCAACGTAAATTTCGTAATTATTTGCTTACTACTACAAAAATTGTTCGAATTGATAAATCCAAAAGCAATTTTAATACAACCATGTTTACCTGAATATTTACCAACCATTGTACGATTTCGTTCAGTCCTTTTTCTCCATCACAGATATTCCAAACCACTAAATATAAACCTAAAAAACAATTTTGCGTCAAAATTAAGAAAATCAAAGACAAAAGCAATCGTCACATTTGTATCAACGAATTTTTAAGTAAGCTTACTCCTTCTAGATAGAAAATATAAATGTGTAGCATAATATTCCCGCTGTCCGCCAAAATCCCAGGTCCTGAAAATTACAGGACCGTATGAATTCGTTGATCCTGACCTGCTTCCTTTCATATCCAAAACCCAGGATCCAATATCCACTCCTACAGTTGAAATAGGCTTTCCCGATTTCTGATTGGTAGCTTTTGATGTCGCACCCATTCGCTTAGCCCAGTGCTGTTAAAGAAATGCCAGTATATTTAAATGGTGGAATTTGGAATATAAATTAAAATATTATGTAATTCATTTGAATACAAATTTAAATTCATAATTTGAATTTAAACTGAGAGCTTACATCTTGCTGTGCTGGTTTTTGACTCCCCTCTTGACGAAGCTGGTTAAGTAGAGATGTTTTCCCAATGCCTAATATAGAGTATACAAATGTGATAATATTAATATTGTCCTGAAACCGTTTAAAAAGTAGGGTTCCAATTTACCTTGAATTCCAACAACCATTAATTTCATTCTGGAGTATGGCTTACCATCTTCGAGGACTGACTTCAAGTATCCAATTATGTCCATGGTCTTACATCGTTTAGATTCTATCATCGACTTCAATGGCTCTTGTAAATTACATCCTGTCGTATTCAAATTCCACATTCGGTTCAGTAGACCCATTTGAGAAGGCAAATCTGTTACGTCCGTGTTCCCACTAAGATTTAACACTGACAAATTGGACAGTTCCGACACTCTCGCCGTCACTTCTCTCAATTTATTTTCAGACAAATCAATCATTGTAACATTAGGAAACCATAAATTTCTCGTTGGTAGTTTTCTAGATCCGGCATCACTGTTAGAAGATGGAATATTTTCTGGTTCCTCCTGCGGGCCTTCGTCAAGCCCAACAGTAATAATTTTCAACAAATTTCCTGATAATAGTAACGTCTTTAAATTTTCTAATCGCACATGCTTTTTATGTACACACTTTTCGGCTGTATCGCATTGTCGCTCAGTGTCGTTTATGGCAGCAAAGCAAGATAGTTTTATGCTGGTATTATCACTTGGAGTATAAAACCACCGCTCTATTCGGTTATGAGAAAGATCTAGCTGGCGTAATGTGGCAGGATATTCTCCAATATGACCCATATATTTAAGATTATTGTACGACAAATTCAGCCTTTGCAAATTTGTTCCCAGACACGCAAGCACTTTTGGAATTTTGTGAAAGGAATTATGTGCTAAATTCAAGGACACCAAAGGGCTCATATCAGACAATTTTGATTTATCTAAGCTTTCTTGATTAGCCAAAATGTTTATATTATTTCTCCACAAGGCCTGATGAGCCATTGGAGGTGAGTGAGGTCGTGCTTCAGATGGAGGAAGATTAGAATCTGCCGATATGGAAGCATTTTTCCTGAATTTCTCTCTATTTGATTTAAAATCGACCATTACAAAATCAGGGCTTGTCGGTTCTTCGGGACTGCCAGTCAGCGACATATAAGGTAAAGAGTCAAAAACAGACATTTCCATGCCAGATGTCAACGCTGGAAGTTCAGTCAATAAATTCAAAGACAAGTTAAGCTCCTGAAGTTTCATCGCAGTCCACATTGTTGGTGGTATGGCTTGAAGCTTGTTGTTTGCAAGGTTTAGCATGGACAATGAAGGGAAATTTGTGAATAATTCTTCCGGTACGATCTCAAAGCGATTTTCCTGCAAAAAAGAATAATACTCAGTTTATACTGTTCACTGTCTTACATTACAATATTACATTATATTGTGGTATTACTATTTTTAAAATTGTCAAATTTCACAACAGGAAAAATTAATTAAAGTTGGGCGTAGGGCAAAAAACAGGTTCAAATATGATGTATACATACCTGTAATAATAATTCTTCCAACCAGACCGCCGCAATCGACTCTGGAAAGTCGAGTCGCTCAATGTGATTTTGGCTAAGATTAAGATACTTCAAACTGCAAATGGTCCATATCACTTCAGGAACCTTTTCTAAACTGTTGGATGATAGATCTAAACGTGTGATAGCATGAAGAGCTAGTGCCTGGTTCCTTGGATTTAAACGTAATTTTGGATTAATTTTGAGGGCTGCAGATATTAGCCACGGCTCGGAGATTCTATCCAGTCTTTGATTATGCCAATTAATGGTAACAGCAGTTGTAGGTAACACTGAAGACACCAGCAAAGGCTTTTTCATTCGTTTCAAAACATTATCGTTAATATACGTTGAATTTATTTTATTTTCAGAATCCTGATGGGCCTTTAAAGCGAGAATTTTTCCAACTATTATGTCGTCTTTGCACACGTACGCCATTGCCTTACAATCATCATCCCTCGCTCCATACTTTAGTAATAATTCGATCATTCCCAAGTCTCTTTGCAGGCAGGCTTCCACTAAAGCAGTTGATGATTCTACCCGTCTCTTTCCTCTGGCTTGATGATCAAATGGACTAGATACATTAGAACTTGGTGCAGGTAATATTGGAAGGTTTGGGTCAGCCTTGGCATTAAGGAGGGATGAAGCTATAACGTGACTTCTCTGTTTAACTGTTACGTGAAGTGCGGTTTGGTAATCTTCACAATATGCATTTATATCAATCGGACATATAAGATTTTCTTGCTTCTTGCCAACGAGATTTTGCTTTGTAACAAGCGATAACTTTTGCAAAATTCCTTGAATTCCTTCTGACAGTCTCTTTCGTGTAGGACTAGGAGCTTTCTCACTTTCCCCCGAGCCAGACAAATTTTGTTCCGATTCGGATTGACTCACTGATTTAGAATTATTTTGTTTCTTCTCTCCTATTTTTCTCGACTCTATTTTATGCTTAAGGAGTGTATCTACTAACCGCTGATTTCCCATTTGACAAGCAATGTACAACGCATTTTGTCCAGAAACATCCTTTAAATTTATATCAAATGGCATATCGTACTCGACGTCGCCAGAGTAGTGCCGATAAGTAACCATCAATTCTGCGCTTCTATTTTGCCAATATCTTTCAGTAGATTCCGTAGTGTTTGTACATCACCATTGCATGCAGCATCACGAAGAGCATAGTGAAGGCTTTCTCGGGCTTCTTCTTTGCTATCAGCGGCCTTCTTGAGGTAGTCATAAGTGGGCATATGCCCTCCCCTTTCGGCCAAATCAAGGGGAGAACAGCCATGGCCTTCCAGACACTGAACGTCAGCTCCTGCTTCCACCAACTTTTCCACATTTTGCAAGAAGCCATGTTCTGCACACACATGCAGGGGAGTTTTGAAATTATCCTGCGCTCCACTTGCGATATTTGGATTTGCTAAACGAATACCATTGTAAACAAATACTTGAATGTGAATACAGTAAATATTAAAATTCAATGTGATTCACTGAAATTCTATGCATCAAAAAACTATGTACCTCCTGCTTTTAATAATATATTTAGGCATTTTGAACTTTCTGTCGTTGCTGCTGCGTGCAGTGGAGTGCGTCCCCATGAATCCTGGCTGTTTATGTGTGATATAAGGTCTCCATTTAAGAGATCTAAAAGTAGCTCTTCGTTGTCCCATAGGGCAGCCTAAAATTAAAATAAAACATTTTTATCACAATTAGAGAAAACATTAGAGAAAATCCAAAACGATAAAAAGTAAGTAGCTCTTTGATGAAATACAACTACCAACCGTCATTAACTCCTGGAATTCTAAAGGCAAATGACATTTTGCCATATAAAGACTCATAGTTGTCTTGCGTTTTAACTCTTAAGTAGCACCAGAAAATGTATTTAATATATGCAAATATTTCTGAGATCCAAATTGACTAAGTACTATAAACTGTAAGTACAAATTATTTCGTTAACGAACACATTCAACTAGAATGCACGCTTTACGTGTCACGTCTTTTTGTGCGATCAACACGAAAATATGATACCGTGTTGTAATTCTAATATTTGAGAATGTGACTTCAAAGTGTATTGGTACTTAACTGTTTAAATTGTGTTAGCGTACAAATACAACCATGAGGAAATTTGTGACTTTAGAAGAACACAGCATGCAACTTGCCACTGCAGCATTATATATTTTAATTGAAAACACACGGCCATACCATAATACACACTACAAACTTTAACCATGCCAAAATAAATAAAAATTAATTTGCAGTCTACTCGCTCACACACACAATCAACCCTGAGCACAAGATAATTAATGTGTTCCTTGCAGAGCTCAACGGAACCAAATCGAACATTAAATGTTTAATGAATTGCAATCGTAATGAATGATGCACGAAGGTATGGAATAAAATTGTTCCAAACACCAGAGACAAACATGAAAAGTTGTTCCGTATAGCCGCTTTTATAGTTCATTAATGGATATATATTACCAACTATCGATGATGCGAAGACCTGAACTGACTGAATGAGAGACAAAGAAGGAATTGTCTTGTTTGTAAACACATACAGTTATTTGACGTGGAGCTTGGTAGATTTGGAAAGTTAAAATGATACGATATGATAGTGTGAGTGTAAGCCATTAAATATTTGCTTAACGTACGACGAATACAAATCTACATATCAGTGACCAGTGCTAACCAACAGAAAAAACTAAAATCATACTAATAGACATAACGTGTTTGCCAAACCTTAATTTGTACATAGAAAATTGGATTGTGTGTAGGTATTTATAATGCAACGCAAAAATATCCCGTGTGGTCGCTCAGTGTTCAAATGAGAGTATGACGATGAGAGCTATTCACATTTAATACAAGTGGCGCATGAAAGCCTGTATCGTGATAATGTTTCCATATATAGAAACATTTTCATTAATAGTAATAGTAATCTTAATGTTCATCAGTTCATTGTAATATTGAATACATTATCGATGTATCGTGATAATGTTTCCATATATAGAAACATTTTCATTAATAGTAATAGTAATCTTAATGTTCATCAGTTCATTGTAATATTGAATACATTATCTGCTATTCAGCAAGATCACAAACAAGCATAACCATCACCAAACACGATCATCGCCAACTTCACGTATACCTTGTTCATCCACAGAAATCGTTTAAACAGTATGCGGCCACCTTTTACTGTGACATTTTTGCTCACGTCCATCAAGGGCGGTCTTGGCGCTCGATAATGCAATTTAAATCTTAAGTTTCTTCTCTGGACAATATGAAGACAACGTTGATCTTTTGAACATAATTCTTTTTCTTAAAAAAATAGTGTATATGTATATACGGCAAAAACACGTTACTTTAAAATCGAGTTTCAGAGCATGTATATGTACGTATAATGCAGTCTNTTAAAATCGAGTTTCAGAGCATGTATATGTACGTATAATGCAGTCTTTCTTATTTGTTGAACATCTCAGCTATACATATCATACAGAGATTCCCTAACTTACAGTTGATTGCTTATTCCAACGTTGTCTACAGTCTATGATTTTTAAAGTTAATAAAAATCATTTTGAGCTTTGCTGGCAGACAGCTAATGTTGGCAGATTCTACAAAGACGAGTTTTACAAGTCAAATTAAAGAGCAAAGAATACTCGCACCAGACAAAATATAACACCCACACTTGCTCACCTTTATGCCCGACCAAAAACCAGATATTTTATTCTGTATTTTTTGCACAGGCACTTTTACTCTTTATTGGATTAAACTAAACTATATATATAAGTATGTATTATGTTCCATGTGCTTGTTCATGAAATTCTCTGCTATGTACAGGTACTGTATGTATACTAACAGCAAGTGTGGCAACGAGTTGCCTCCAAGCCAAGCTTATTGTAACTTATTTTTATTAACAACTCCTGTGGGCCAACGTTCTCTGCTCAATTCTGTTCTGACCTACCAACCCATGCATGTCATATTAACTTTTGCACTTGTAGTCTAGTCCGTCGACACTTAACAAATAACTACGTTTTTATGTTCGTTCTGGACCGGCCGTGTCGACAGACATAAGTAATTAGAAACAAAAATTTTCTCGGAAAATGTATGCGAATTTTATATAATGCATGTAAAACTTTTCGTCCAGCAACTTTATCAATTTCATGTAGAGAAATACTGGTTTTGTATGGTTTGTTTGTATTCACTTATTTTATAACAGGGACAGATATGATACTTGATACATACTTCAAGTTTGCTGTATCTGATAATCAGCTTCCGCGGTGGAATTGATTTTAGCAAAAGGGGCTGCACAAACATATACGAGTACAGGTTGTTCTGAATGTGTGCGATGCAATCATTTTAGAACATTTCCAGTCTAAGCTCAATTAAGTTAAACATAGTACGCAATACCTTCCGGTTTCAACATTGCAAAATATGGAGTAGAAAGAAAATGGAAGAAATAATATGATAAAGTTGTTAACGCATTCATTTAAAACAATGTGAATTACTCACCTGGTGCAGTAAATGGCCGGGAAAGTCTTGTTCATCTGGAGAACTCATTATCACACAATGTCCAGATTGCAACAGCAATCTTGCTCAACACGTTTAACGGCAATGACATACGTTCACCATACCGTCAGCAGTAATATTTTATACTTTCGGTAAATGGTAAATTAACACCATTTTCACGCATTGTAAAGTTGTAGTCGGTTGATACCAATGCTCCGCTTCCTGTATGAAATACACCATAAAAATAAGTTTATTTGTCTACAACTTTTATTTCCTTGAAAAAGCAATTTGCTTGCTTAGTTATCGAAAAGATCAACTATTACTGTACGGCGACATTTGGCATGATAGTCTCATGAAAGCCAATAAAATATTTGACATTTCCTGAACATTGCTTTCGTTGAAAGACCAATATTTAAAAAAATAGTACACCTCGTGTCTGAGAGTGATATTAAGTAAAGTATAATAATAAAATAATAAACAGGAATACCATGAAAATGCAATATTATGCATAAGTTGAAAAAGACCGAATTATTACTTCCCTATTTACTTGCTGAGCAAAATAAGTAGGAAAGCTATCTAAGCCCAGTGTTTAAAGTAAATCGATTTACTTCATACTGATAGTTTTTGTAATTGCAAATGTATTAAAGTTTACAAGTACATTTTTATTCGCATTGCTAGATTTAAAACAAAAGTATGTATTATTTTCTAATTATTAGTTCGTAACACTATATGCCTTGTTTACTAAAATGGTTTCGCACGTTCTTTCAATTGTATATAGCGTATAAAGTACTGTACAATGATACAGTGTAAATGTATAGTGAGTTAATCAGCAATAATGGCAGAAGTAAAAATCAAAAGAAAACTTTTGAATTGAAAAAATTGCATAGAGGTTGTTTAGTACACAAAACACAAACACTCTTTCAAGTTTAAAATATGTTGAAACATTCTTCGCTTACAAGCAGTTTATGCATTACAGCATATTTTCATTTGAAAATATAGGAAGATCATGAGGCGTACGATGATGTGAATGCTGCGCAAATGTAATGTGGGCCAATTCTCTTTAATAACTTAAGTATTTATATCCTCTGTGTACCCTATCTCTATAGTCTTTTACAAGAATGACTATAAGGACTCTTGCAAAAGAGAATAGGGTAGCGCAGCTACTTACAATTGTGTAGAGGAGTTAACCAAAATATTTGGAATCGAACTGGACATTCTAACATTACTTTCTAACCAGGTATGTTTGCATCAAATTTTACCCCTAGTTGTCACAGGAACCATGACAGTGTTTCGTTCCCCATGGGTTCAAGTGATGTGTTAATTTTTTTAAACCCTGGATACACAACTAGATTTACATAGAAATTAGGTTCGGTAAAGTAGATGGATGTTTCTTTTCATCCCATAGTTTAGAAGAAAAAGCGCGTACGGCCGGACGGCTCCACATACTGAAGTACTAAAATCAATCAATAGGTACCGCAGTACCCAGCTACACAGTAAGTAAATATGATGTAATGATGTGTATGGAGGGGTAATTACAATTGTATTCTAGCTCAGTCAGACTTCAAATTTAAATTGAGCCATCAATGACTATTGTCATTGTCATTTGCGATGTATGGAATAATATTTCTTCCGCCCCATGTATAGGTTGGGGCTCAATACCTTGCATTCTTGCATAGATATGAGCAGTTGACAGTATTCATCCGGATATTCGATAAGCGCTTTCATTCTGACTTTTACACTACATGATAATACAGAGCCCCAACAAAAGCTAATGTTGACCCGCAAATGGACAGATACGGTTTAGTCATAGTTCATACATTTCACTCCTTCTGTATTCTTCTTAAGCGTGTGAAGAGTTACCGTTACGTGATATATAATATGTAGTTATACAAAAATAGTGTATATACTGTCCCTTGTCCCCACTCGACCCTTGGGCTTGGGTAAGCGATATTACTTAAATGTATGATTAAAATTAGGTTTCGTAAGAATTCGATAGAATTTGGTCACCATGGGCAAATTCGCTATGAAATACCCCGATGTGAAGTGGCAAGGCAACCCATGAAATGGACGCTGGATGATGGCTTGAGATTCTCCAGTGGAGAATAATTTTTTGTTGCGGCAGAGTCAAAATAGTACGTTTCTTCATATTTGTTTGGTTTTCCGAAAAGGGACTTTCCCTACGATATAACGCAGAGATATAACGCAGATAGAATGCTTTAAGCAGTTTTTAAAAAGTTGCTTAGTCTTTAAGTTGTGATCAGTAGGACTATAGGGCTGAAAGACCCAATAAACCGCGGTAACGCTGAAAGAGTGGTTTATGATTGTTTGAAATTTTTATTTTCCCAGATCCAAATAAACGCAAGAGATCTTTTCACATCAACTTTTTTATATCATAAAATCAATATTAATACTTTGTAAACAAGTTTATAAATCAATAGTATTTTACTTACTTTGCAAAAAAACTTACGTCGAATACATTTTGTTGTATATATTAATGAGTGTATGGTGCGAAGAACTCACTTAAAAAATGTTTTGAATTTCTTTCAACGTATTTCTTACATAAACTTTTTGACTGAAGCCCCGTAGTACATTTTAATTAATTGGAAAACCATATGGTTTATAGGTTTGGTTTAACTAATATAGACAAGCATACTAGTGTTGTAGATTAGCATAAACTTGTTTTTTTCTTGGGCTCGAATTGCTTCCAGTTAAGTTACATGGTTATCTTCTGTTAAAAATCGAATCTCAAAGTTTGCTTTTGTTCCCAGAGATCGTGATAATGGTCGGCTGGCCGGACGCACAGACTGATCGTGGTATATCTATTTAAAAAATGGTTACCATCGTAAGCCTTAATAGTCTTGTTGTTACATAATTAATTAGGTTCGGTGGTTTGACTTATGACTTGACCCTCACTAACGTCATTGCATTTCACCGTTACTGTGAATGCATACTGAATGTTTCTAAAGAAAGTATCAATGTGGTAGTGGCTTGCTTGTTACCATTATCGCTAATCACTGGTGGTAGTGGTGTGTGGTAGATGAGCCATCTTGGGCTATATGTCTTATCTTCATCATTCATTAAAATGCAGTTAGAGTTAGTGACCAAGCCAACACACATGTAATGTGCAACGCAACAACAACTCACGCAAGCCAGTTACTTACAATCATCTACTTTCTATTTATTTACTGCTAGGGAGTGCAATAGTAAAACATACCCCAACACATAAGTACGTATTACCTATGTAAAATTTTAACTCGCTTTTTCCACAAAAGCCGAATATATTTTAAAGTTACTGGCATCGACGCTAGTTATTGAGATTTTAGTTTTTTGCAAAATTGAGAGAAATCCTATATAAAAAGTATTCATAATAAAATAAAGCAAAAAAATAATGCAAAGTAAATGGATATGCTCTTGTGAGAAATGCACAGTAGTGGGTAATAGGGAGATGAATTGTTATTGTTAAATGTAGAAGTACGATACTCCGTTGTACTACCAAATATGCATATAAATTATAAGTACACGTGGTTGGTTTGGTTGAATGAATTTACGACATACGTTCCCAGTCGAAGTCATGCCTTTCTTTAGCGAAATCCAATACCGAATTAGCAGTTCAACACGGACATTTGATAAATTGTGATTTTATACAAGTTCATGATAAAACCTTCTAGATATTACTAGAATTCAGTTTTATTGTATCCACGGAAATTCCATACAAACAAAAATATTAATATTTCAACTCACACGTAGAAACATCAATATTTTTTGTTAGTATGGGAATTCCTTGATTGTATCATAAAGATAATGAAACGCAAAAGAAATAAAAGAATACTGTACCCACTATCCCGACATTAAAAAAGTTTTAAAAATATAACTTTGTTCAACGGCAGCAATTATCACCGTCAACAATCAGTGTACTTAACTAAATTTCGAACAAAATATGTGTGAATATTTCGAATTTAAATAATCTAAAAATATTGGGAAAATTCGTTCTCATTGCTGCATATTACTCATACTTTAGCCTCATTTAATACAATATTAGCGATTTGCAAAAATTCGGTAGTTAATAATCATTAAGAAACAATAAGTCATCATATGAAAATTAGCAGCAACGCCGTTGGTTGCCTAGAAATGGCTTTTAATGGCCAATTTCCTTAGGAAGTAGCGAAATATTCAAGAAAACAACAATTCCTGCATTGATTTTTGTAAATGTAGCAGAAATTTACCATGGTGAAATAGTTTTGTCAAATTTCAAGTTGTGAGCTTCTATTTGAATACCATGTAACAACATGACATACTAACTAGTACGAGAGGTCTTGTACGCGGTGCAACGGGATTTTCATTTGGCTTTTGTTGACGTCCTCGGTAACACGGACGGATCGTTAATAAATCTAATACAAACGATGTTAAAATTAAAAGAATGTGACCCATCGTTATTTTTAAATTTTTATTCATCCAGGATTCTACATCATGCATGATTTTAATACTCTCCTGTAACAACTTTTTCATTTGAAAAAAATGGTGCCAAACGCCAAATACGGGCACGAAGTACCCGTATTTACCATAGGACTAGTACGGTAAATATACAATGGTATTACTTTGAGTCGAATTCAAAGGGCAAAGGGTATTACTACACTATTCCAGCGGTTCGTTGGGGGTAACGAGAGAAATTAGCGCTTTTCGCTTTTGCCACAGTTATTCACATGCATCGCATTGGTATGGATGGAGTAGGTTGCTCTTCGAGTAGATTTCAATCATACACTGTTGGTAGTTTTATATTTAGGTTCAGTACTACTAACTAAAAGAGAAATGGAAATGATATACACTGTTAAAATATCTATCTTGTACCACTTATTTGCTTTAGAACGTACTTATTACTTATTACACTTTCCATTTCATCATAGGCGTAGCAACACATTTCTTCTAGGGGGGACAAAATATAATCCGACTATCATCAAAACAAAGCAGTAGTTACAAATGTACGCGACTAATTTTATTCCCATTTTACAACGAATTTAGATGTAGCAAAATATGAAGGACAAACAGTTATGACAATATCTCAACCCAATAGATAAACAAAGAACCAGAAAGAAATGAAAACATTTTTTTTGAAAATCATCTACAACGAAGCTGATACCAAAAAATATATTATTTAAAAAAAAGTTATATTGTGTTTACTTGCAGAACCAACTTTTTATTTTTTTGTGATACGATACAAGAAAAAATGTTGATTTTTTAAAAAAAATTACATTTATGAGAATTAGATCAAAGTTGTTGTACAGTGTGGGATATAGCATGTCAAAGTTAAAGTTTCACGGTTCAAGATAACCAAAAGCAACAAAATTTGTTAAAATTAACATACAATTTTAGGTTTTATTGTGCATGAGACAATTGTCCACCTGTCTACTTATTTCAACGTGTTTCGAATTTCCCCCTTCCGCTTCCATACTGAAGAGAGATATTCAAGAATAACCAATATTTCTGCCAGTAACATATGTATGATAAAAAAATATAACTGCCCAAATTTACAAGCAGCGTAGCTTGCAAGCTACGCTGCAGTAGTAGTAGTAGTAGCAGTAGTATCTGCAGTAGTTAGGTGCAGGTATAAGGATACTTGGAATTTAGAATACACCATTGTTCAGCGGGAAAAAACGTTACCTTAGCTTCACAAGTGTGGCAATATATTAAAAGTTTGTGGGATAGTGTTACTTTTGCTTTCTCAACAAACAGTTTTTTTTATTAGTGGTATCCAATGCACAACATTCCAATTCACTGCTGCTCGTTGGGTAAATGAATAAATTGACTCCAGCCATGCCGATCTGCCCTCGTAATCTTCAAACGCGATTAGAATATCCCATCGAGTTCGTGTTGATAGTGAAGGATAAATTAATCTTGAAAGCAGGTTAGTAACGTAAGTGATAAATAGTAAATCATAATATCCCTCCTCTCTATAACCTTTGACAAAGTGTAGCTGGTATGATGTTGCAGTTGGAGGAGGAAACAATTGTATCTGAACTTCACATATCCAAGGTCGTATTTTTGTTATCGAGAGTAGTTGTTGTATCTGCTGCCGCTGTGATGCTTCCATGAAGTCCCACAGATTACCAATTCTCGCCAGAGAAATGTTATTCTTGATGTTTCTGACGAACTCGAATTTAAAAGCATATCTAATTCTGTCAGGGCGAATTTTGTGCTTTACGGAAAGCACGTCAAAGCGTGATAAAAATATAGGCAATTTCAAGTTATTTATTCCATCTAAACCGTCAAAGTTCACTAGATGGGTCATGCACGGTGCAAATTGTTTTAAGTTGTCTCCAAGGTCTGAGATCACCGCGTCCACGTAGCCATGTTTTCTGATTTGGTATTCGGAAAACTCAATAGAACTAGATGTTGTAAAGGTGATCAAAATGAAAATTAACGGAATGACTATAGAAAGCATGCTAGTGATCTCACGGAAAAGCAAATAGTTCCTCTGGTGTTGATTAATTAATCCTACTAACGCCAACGTTATTTAACAGTAGTATTGATATGGCTATTGACAACTTGTAAAAGTAGAAATGAAATGATCCATTGTCAATCAAACAATGGATCATGGATAGAAAGGTCGTGTGCTTCAGTACAAGAAATGCTTTTCCCCAATACTTTATTGTGGATACTTTCGATATCTCGTATGTTCCTTTCTCAAAAACTTCCTTTGGAAACTACTTGATTTTTTTAGTTTAGTGTTTGTTGAAAATATGTGGTTACTATTTGTGTATTCGCAATGGTTGTAGCTGTTCTGCTGTGGGTGGAATTGTTTCGTTGTTTTTCTTCTAACTTTTTTATTTAGTACTATCCTGCATTTAATTCGTTTCAATTTTAAGCCCCGGAGTATAATGATATCTATTCTAACAACTGACTTTGGTAAATATGACAAAATACTAAAACATTTAACGAAACTGTGAACATTTTGGTTTGCTACAATAAACATACGACCCAAATAAATTGGAATGGTATTGTATTAATTTTAAATAGCATTTAATATGTGAGCTAATCCAAATAGTATATATAAAATTTAAAATTTGTCTTTAATTATTAAAAACATTTAGAAAGTTCTATATTTTACAATGTTTCTCTTCTTTTTCTAAATTTGTATTTTCGCAACTTTCTATTCACACACAATTTATCAATTACAATTAAACGATTGTAAATGATATGGATCAACAGCAATCGTTTGTACATGTATAATACGATGTCGCATGATAAATTCACTGTAGACTTTCTCTGTAGACTTTTACTGCACGATTACTTTTAACTACACAGTATTCATATTTAGTCTTTCATACTAATATTATTATAAAAACACATAACTAAAAGTTCCTAGCTTCATGGTTAATCTTCAATTCCATTAGTTTATCTTAATGATTTTTTAAGGAAAATAATTAGTTCGCCCTTTTTAATCATAAAACCAATTTATTATACACGTGCGGTTATTGCTTTTATAATCGATGTGGAATAACTGGCGCCATCAACACTTTGAGTGATACACTTTTGTTCATGTATGAAACAAACAGGAATGTCCAATCAAATATTTGGCAGAAACTTAATAAAGCTGACCATTTCAACGTGATGAAGCTGCAAAAACAATATCTTGGCTTGGCTAAGTGATTATTGCTATTTAGTTTCAACCACTTGTACATCTGTCTCAAAATTGAACAATACAAACAATGCTGAGCTCTGAGTTCTGTATGTAGAAATGAACGCTGTCCGCAAAATTAATTGCAAAGGTGTATCAAACTTCTAACATGATGTATCATTTAACTTCACAAAATACATACTTAATTTTACACGTGTTTGTATAAATATATTAGATCTTATATTCAAAATATTAATTAGTTCTTATATTCAATGTATTGTACATGAATAGCTTATGTCTCATCTGATAAAGCCAGTTCAGCAGAAGTTGTATGTCTGAGGAACCCTGTACCTTAAAATAGTCTTTAATGTGCTTTGTGAAGCTAACGTAACCATCCCCGCGAAACGACGATGTTACAATACTGAATTAAATAAAAATAAATAACTCTATTAAAATCAACAAAAACGAATGTATTGATCGCGGTGTTAAGGTTAAGGTCTTTGTGGATGGGCAACGTAATAGAAATCAATCGTAGGAAAAAGCTCTGGCATGCATCATTTACATTGTATGCACTTGTAGTAATGCATTCTAATGCTACAGCATTGCTACACTTATATGCAACGGGAATGATGCAAGCCAGAGCTTTTTTCTATGATTGATTTCTATTAGGTTGCCTATTCACTAATGCCTGATTGTAAAATTTACTTAAGCGCTATAATATTTATAATGGTATTTAATTATCCATTCCAGCAATCAAGAATTAGACTACTTTTCTATAGACTCGACGGAAACAAGTTTCTGATGCGGCAACCAATTTACTAACCAGCAATAATACAAAAACTGAAATCTGGCAAGGCAAAAACATATCTGCCAAAATGATATGCCAAGTCAGTGTGGTGAATCGCCCGCCTTCGAAAGAATGGCAGCTAACAACGAATACGGAAAGAATTGCCATTAGAAAGATTGCCTTTCGATCACTATTCCTAGACCCAATGAGTGTTGAATAAATATTAATTCCTAACGTTATCTAAAACTACTAGCCAACATATATTTGTATAGTTACTAAGTTTTGTATGCCTTGAATAGCTTTTTGTGTTGAATGTTAAAATGGAAAACAGAATCTCATTAGAAAACTCATTTCCTTTCCAGCAATAGAATTCAATTTGTTCCACCAATGGAAAATATGCCTGTTATGAGGAATATTGTGAGGAGATTTTACATTTTGCGGTACCGTAAACTACTTTGGTTTAGTTGTGTGAAAATTAGGAGAGCACCTCCTATCTATTTAGTGGTGAAGTGCAATGGTTGTACAGGTGCACCTACACTAAAAATGAACGTGATATTGCAGTAACTAAAATGCAATTAATTTGTTTTTATTCCACTCTCCCTACGGTTTTCATCAAATGAAATTTCAAAGCTCAAAATGAGTAAATCTATTGTAGTTTTCAATTAAAAATGCAAATTTTGTAAAATTGTAGACAGATAAATTTCCCATTCCCTCAACAAGCTCACATTCCCCAACGTTTCATTACAAAACATGTTCAGCATTTACTCAAATGAGGACTTTGCATTTGTGAGAGCGCTAGCATAATTCTTTAATATAAATCAAGGATTTAACATTTGGTATGCAGATACCTGTTGGGAGTTATGTCATTTTGCCTTATTTGACCCTTGTGACGCCAAAGGGACCAATAGTGAGAATGTGGGTGGCTGTACCTGGTATTGGATGCCTTGAGATGCCAAGTGATGTTTAGCTGGTTGCTTCATCTTCTTCGTAATTTACAAGTGAAAATGAGAGTAGGAAAGGAGATATCTCTAGAGGTCGAAACAAGTGGAAACGCTACCTCTATCTTACGTTCATCTAGCTGATTCTCTCCGGATGCTCCGAATTGAAGCACTTCATTTTGCTGGAGGGAGGATTCCGTACATGATTCTTGCTACTGGAATTTGAAAAGGTGGAAACCGTTTTTGTGAAGGAAAACGCTTTGCATCTGCATCTATCAATCTCATTTAAACATTCTCCGTTTTCAGCAAGGCGGGAAGGCGAGTAGCAAAAACTTAGCGTGTCTGCATCACTTCTGCGCTTCTCTTCCATTCAAGGGAGTTAATTTGTTCGCACCTGCGACCTTTCTTGCTTTTTTATGCATATTTTGAGTCCGAGGAGCAATTATAGAGTAAGATGGAGGTATGTAGTGCTGTTGTTGGAGTTGTACATGGAGTCAACTTTATCGCCACGTTCACAGGGGCGTAGCTGAACATGTAGAGGGACTCGCGTAATGTAACGAGCGGGGGCACCACACACTTTAACGAGCGGGGTAACCGTGTAGCTTAACGAGGGAGAGGAGCTTTCTTCAACTCTACGCCTCTTGTCAATAGAGATTTTCCTATTCAATAAATCAAGTATTTCACATCCTATTCATATTATCAGTGCGTTTATTCTGTGGCGCTAGAAAATTTGAACTTTAACATGAAGTAAAGATGTATAGTGCAATTAACTTTTCTACTTCTTAGAAGCTAGTCAGAATTAAAACACAACATCGCGTAAAATTTACCAATACAACGTAAAAGAAATTGTAAAAATAGCCAAAAGCGAAATTTGTCATGTTTTTATTCACCCTAGAAATGTCGTCTCTAATGTTCACTTTTACATGCTGTCATGTTTCAATGGTTTCACAAAGTAAGTCGGAATGCATTCCGTGCAAGACATGATGCTATTTTCACACATATTTTGAGCCCCAGCACTGGCTATAACATTAAAGTATGCGTTGCACTTTGCCGCTACAGGTCACAAAATGCTACCTTTGTACTTGATATTCATTTAGACTAGGCTCTGAGGACAATGATGATGCTGAGAGATGGAGAGAAATATAAGAGGATAATTCTAATTTTCCACAGATTATCCAAAAACCAGTTTGATAGGGATGATGATGGGAGAACTTCTAGAATACACGCAAGTACATTCTCTAAGAAACGCGTAGAAAAAGAGCTTATCACAGTGTAGCTGGGACGAACAAGTCGATGAAGTATTTCTTGTATATTTGTGGCAGAAACATAAAGTTCTCTCAGCGAGGGAGCAATATACCAACTAAGCAAAAAAAAGTTATTATTGGTGGTTCTCCTCCAATTCTGCTTTGACCTTGAGAATTGGCGTGAAAAAAATACTCAAAAAAATTTGGAAAATAATGCGCACATCAGTACACATTGAAATTTTAACGTAACCCCATTAAAACGCTGTTTGTGCGAACTGCCCCCACCGTCCCCCGAGATGTGGGTGATATGGGGAAAAGGTGGGACTACAGCGATTTCGAAACGAAGAAGGACGCATCGTTTACATGAGCGAAGCAGAATTTGTAGAGAGAAAGGAGAAGGCGTTGAAAAATGTAAAAATCATTCCGGGTGACGTCATCCGTCGTGATAAGTGCGCCAATTTCTCCGGGGCAGCGAAATGTGATCACTTGATAGCGGTGCACAACCAGTAGGAAGGGAGTATCGTCAAGAAAAAAAGATGGTCGAAATTGCTAATCTTTGCAGTCTTGAAGATAATGAGGATGCTGATGGAGATGGAGCTGCATACCAAGAAATAAATAGTGAGCTAATGAGATATTTACATGAGCAATAAAAGTGACGCAAATTAGCTTACTGTAATATGGTCAATAAAATATTTAATGTTCAATTTCATTCTCGCTTTGTGGGCACACATGGTAACCAAAAAAGATGAGGGTGTAGTTACGGAGAGCTAGAAGTTGAGGAGAGCTGGAATTGATTGTTACGAAAAACATTTTTAACGAAAAAAAATATTTTGGCACAGTTTGAGAGTGATGTGTGTTTTGACGACTGTACGGTGTACGTAGTGGATGACGACGTGTCTATCTTGGGAGTTAAGGGGGAAGGGGGAAAGGAAATAATGAATTCTGACAGTTGGTCGGGGTCGGAGGTCTCCCAACAAAAGGGCAGCTTAAGGAAATTGTGGAGGTGCCGGGAAGCAAGGACACAGCATACGGGGGAAATGGGGAGCACCCAATGGGGATGAGCAGAGCAGAGATGGAGGGAGATCTACAGAATAACAAGGCAAAGCGACAGGAGGAGAGATGTGTACAGATAAAAAAGAGAAAGCGACAGGAGAAGATTGTGGGAATAGTGGCTTCGGAGGTGTCAGACGACTTGTCTGTTGGTGATACATGAAGCGTAGATGGAACGGAAAATCTTGAATGATGAAGACTTCAGCTTGCTTATCAGAGAAGATGATTTCAGTCAGCAGTTGCCCAAAAGTCAAAATAGTAAATACAACAAGAAAATGTCGGCGACAGAGTACGAGGATAATGGAGACTGCCCGGGGGTACGGCATCCCGAGATCTCTGTAGATTGTTGCAAGATATGTGATACATATTACTCCAGTCTATATGAGTTGGTATTTGGAATGGGTGCCACCTAGATGAACCGGTGGAACTATCTCATTCGGGATCTAGAAATTGCGGGAACCATGGGGCCACCTCCGCAAGCAAACGAGGTCCAGAGTGAAGGGATGGATGGGAGAGAAAAGGGGTATTGATGATAAGGAAATAATTTGATGAGTTGGACTGTTTTGAACCTATACTTCCCCGTTGTAAACTAGTTATTATTAGCGGTAAAAAATAAATTTTTGAATCTAAAACTCTGTTTTTGTTCATCATTTGTTTTTGTATGTAACTACGATTTGCCCTTTGGAATTAAGTGGTTTGTACTTGGTTGGTTGGGCCGTTGGTTAAACTAAACTCTTTGGAGCACTACTCCTACTCTCGTTGTTTCTTTGGAGCGGTCGTCTTCGATTTACAGGCGGTCTCAGCTGGCTTCTACAACGTCTTGGGTGACTTCAGTTTCTGGTTTTTTTTGTTCTACGGTTTGGGAGCATATTCACCTCTATTCTGCTCAAAAACTTCAATATTGTTAAGTTGTATTAAGGGCAAGACAAGTAATTTAATTAAATCACTCACAATAACTGATCTCAATTACAAGGAAGCCTGGACGCCATTAACCACACGATTCAACAATAAACAGGAAATAGTGTATTCTCTCGTAAGAAATCTATTACAGCAACAACCAGTAAAACTTGATGCATTAATTTCACTTCAGGCATTACTGAATACAACTGTATCAAGGCTAGTATCTGTTCCCGTAGGGTCCTGGGCCGACCATCAGATCAGTGGGACGATCTCTTAGTTGGCATTGTTGAAAAACTTGACAGCGATAGCAAAGTAGAATGGGCCAAGTCATTACTTGGAACTGATCTAGTCACATTTAAGGAACTCGCCGATTTTCTTGAAAACAACATACGCTCTCTACTCGCCAGGGGTGGAACGGCCAACAAGGTCGCAATAAGTACTACTAAGATACAAATTCAAAGGACAAGCAAGAGTGCATCATTCAGAAATAGCTCAGAAATGTAGCCATTTCAAGGAGGAGCATCAGCTGTACCAATGCCAAAAACT